>CAUYUJ010016416.1:33621-56246 GCA_963575745.1 Prorocentrum cordatum | reverse complement strand
TGTGTGCATATTTATGCATTGCATGCATGCGTGTATGTGTGTATGTATGTATGTATGTATGTGTGTATGTATGTGTGTATGTATGTGTATACATATGTATGTATGGATGCATGTATGCATGGATGTATGGATGTATGGATGTATGGATGTATGGATGCATGGACGCATGTATGTATGTATGTATGTAGGTATGTATGCATGTGTGTATGTATGTATGTATGCATGTATGTATGTATGTTGTTATGGATGTGTGTATGCATGTATATGTGTATGTATGTATGCATATGTATGCATTGCATGCATGCATGCATGTGTGGTTGCATGTATGTATGAATGTGTGTATGCATGTGTGTATGTATGTGTATACGTATGTATGTATGTATGTATGTATGTATGTATGTATGTATGTGTGGATATATGGATGTATGGGTGTATGGATGCATGGATGTATGTATGTATGGATGTATGTATGTATGTATGTATGTATATATGTATGTGTGTGTATGTATGTATGTATGTATGTATGGATGGATGGATGGATGGATGGATGTATGTATGTATGTATATGTGTGTATGTATGTATGTATGTATGTATGTATGTATGTATGTATGTGTGTGTGTGTATGTATGTATGTATGTGTGTATGTATGTATGTATGTGTGTATGTATGTATGTATGTATGGATCCATGATGTTATGGATGTGTGTATGCATCCATGTATGTACGTGTGTGCGTATGTCACGTCCGTCAGAAGCGATGCTTGCCGCAGGGGAAGGCACTCAAGAGAGGAGGGGGGCGAACGCGGTGGAGAGCCGAGGACGCCGACGCTAGCGTGGGAGGGCCAGCGAGTCGCCGCGTCGGCAGGGTAGTTAGCGGATAAGCGACGAGGTAGCGCGGGCGAGTGTTCGAAAACACCCCACCCGAGCGGCAGGGGGGGGAAGGGCAGCGTCACGTAGTACACCGCGCGGGGACCGCGTCAGATCCGGCGACGCGAGCAAGGGACCTTCTGGGATGGACTCGGTGGGGACAACACTTGGCCTCCATCATGACCTCCTTGCGCGGCGCTGCTCGGGAGCGTTCCCCTCGGCAAGTCTTCGAGCTGTGCACCGGCAGCTGGCCTCAACAGGCCCCCCGAGAAATCCAGGGCGGCCTCAACCACCCCGCGCTGGTGCGCGGAGCGCCTCAGGGGCGCCGCGTGAGGCGGCGCTGGACCGCCAGGGGGACATGCTGAGGCCGGCCAGGACTCCCTCCAGAGGCTGCCTGTGTGCAGCCCCGAGCCTTACTTGGGCGCCCGAATTATCCGGGGCAACTCGGGCCCGGGGCAACTCGGGTTCGGATTCCCGAAAAACGAGCCCGAGTTAGCCCTGACCCGAGTTGCCCCTGATGATTCGGGGCTCTGGGCGCCCGAATTATCCGGGGCAACTCGGGCCCGGGGCAACTCGGGTTCGGATTCCCGAAAAACGAGCCCGAGTCAGCCCTGACCCGAGTTGCCCCTGATGATTCGGGGCTCTGGGCGCCCGAATTATCCGGGGTAACTCGGGCCCGGGGCAACTCGGGTTCGGATTCCAGAAAAACGAGCCCGAGTCAGCCCTGACCCGAGTTACCCCTCATGATTCGGGGCTCTGACTTGCTGATTCCTCTCCTCCCCCTGACCCCCCCTCCCAGGAACTGGTTGGAGAGGACGCTGGAGCAGATGCCGAAGGCATTCGACTGATCTCGACTTCCCCTAGAGGGCCTCCTAGATGGAGTCCGAGTGGATGGGCTCGGAGGATTGCACCGGATCGCCGATGCATCGCCGATGCATCGGCGAGGCATCGACGATGCATCGGCGACGTCGGCGATGCATCGGCGACGTCGGCGTGGCGAAATCGGGCTCCGCATTGAGACGCATCGAGCCGCATCGCCGATGCGTCGGCGATGCGGCGCGATCCTCCGACCCCATCTGCTCGGACCCCACCTGGGAACCCCAGACTCCCTCTGCCCACGCACTGCTGTCTGGTGCAAAGGCCCCACCTGAAAGGCCCCACCTGACCCCCCCCCCCCTCCAGGTCCGACCCCATCTGTTCGGACCCCATCCGGGAGGCCTATAGCTCCCTTCTGCCCACGCACTGCTGTCTGGCGCAAGGCCCCACCTGACTCCCCAGACATCCGACGTCTCGATTGTTTCGAGACACGGGACCCTGACCTCCCGACCACTTCCCCGGGACCAGTTTTTCATCCCGAGTCGTTATTCGACGGTCCCGAGGACGGGCGCGGGCCCCGAGAGGCCGAAAACGACGAAAAACCTCCGTCTCGATTTTTTCGAGACGCCCGATGTCTGGGGACTCCCCCCCCCAACCAGGTCGAACGCCGACGTCAGGTCGCCCGTCGAGGGCGTCCGCGCCCGCTCGGCCCGGGCGCCGCCCTGGGGCACCGCCGCGGCGGCGTCCGCGGCCCTGGCGAGCAGCGGAGGCCGCCCGTGGGAGGGCGCCCTGCTTGGCCTCAGCGTCACCTCGCAGTCGCTCGGGACCAGCGTGTTCTCCTCTCGGCATCCCCAGACATCGGGCGTCTCGAAAAGATCGAGGCGGAGGTTTTTCGCAGTGTTTGGCCCCTCGGGGCCCTCGCCGGGCCTCGGGACCGTCAAAAAACGGCTCGGGATGAAAATATTGTCCCGGGGAAGTGGTCGGGAGGTCGGGGGCCAGCGTCTCGAAAAAATCGAGACGTCGGATGTCTGGGTCCACCAAGGGGGGGAGGGGGGCCTGAGGGGGGGGGTTGCGGGCAGAGATCGATCTGCTGGTGCACCGAGCTGCCCACTCGACGGCAACCATCGGGAGCTGCCGGGCATCTGTTTCGGGCGGTCCGGTGCACACGCCGACCGAACCCACAAACACGCACACACACACACAGACAGACAGACAGACAGACAGACAGACAGACAGACAGACAGACAGACAGACAGACAGACAGACAGACAGACAGACAGACAGACAGACAGACAGACAGACAGGCAGGCAGACAGACAGACAGACAGACAGACAGACAGACACACACGAGGGGCACCGCCTCCCTTTTGCGGGATCCCGATCCTCGCAGCTCGGGGACGCACGGGGGGGCTCAGCGCCGATGGGCGCGCCCGCCGCGGCGCCCTCGCACGCCTCGCCCGAGCCTGCGGCCTCCAGGAAGCCTGCAGCCGGCAGCTCGTGGCCGGCCGCGGCGGTGGGCGACCGCGCCGCCGGCTTCTGCGGGGGCGGCCGCTGCGGCGGCGGGCCAAGGCCACCGAGCGGTGGGGCCTCTGGGGTGGGCGGCGCCTCCCGGGGAGCCTCGTGCGCGGCCAGGCCGCCCGCCGGGAGCGAGGGCAGCGCGCCCTCCTCCGCGCCGCTCGGCTGCCACCGCCCCGGCGCTGGCTGCCACGGCTCCTCCTCCGCCTCCCCCTCGCGCCGCGGAGGCGGCGCGGCCGCCGGCGACTCCGCGCGGCCCTGCAGCGCTGGAGAACGCCGCGGGGGCGGCGCCGGCAGCGTCTGGTCGTCGCTGAGCTCCGGGTGCTGCCACGGGGAGGCGGCGGCGGCGCCTGGCGGGGCGCCCTCGGGCGTACGGGGCGGCGGAGGGCAGGCCCTGGCCGGGGCCCCGTCCTCGCCGGGCGGCCAGAGCGGCCCCCCGGCCCGCGCGGGCGGGCTGCCGAGCTGCGCGGGCGCGTCGTCCACCTGCAGGGCCCAGGGCGGGGAGTAGACGGGGCCCGCCCGCTGCGGGCTGGCCCGCGCCGCCGCGGGCGGGTCGCCCTCCTGCGCCCACGGCGAGCTCAGGCTGCCGCGCCCCGGCGCGGCCTTCGGGCTCGCGCGCCGCCTCGCCGGGAGGTCTGCCTCCTGCGCCCACGGGGACTGCAGCGGGGCCCGCGAGGGCAGCGGCTTCGGCGGAGCCGGCTGGCCGCCGACGGCCCACGGCGGCGTCGAGAGCCGCGCGCCCGCGGCCGCGGGCGTCTGCCACTCGGGCGCCCTCCTGCCGGGAGGGGGGGGGTCCAGGCTGCCTTCGGCTGGGGTGTTCCCTGGCGTGCGGTCTCGAAGATAGCACGGTGGTTGTTCTGCCCCGATGCGGGTCCCTGATGGGGAGGGCCCTCGAAGCACACTTCTTAGACCAACGCGCGTGCACCACACGATATGTGTTGCAAGCGATGGCGGGGGATTGAGGGGGGGCGATCAGATACAGACCCGTCTGGCCGAATGGTCGTGCAGAGTAAGTGAACGTCCAGGGCTTAATCTGTGCTTGGACACACCGCGGGAGCGATAGCTCGATGCGTCAGAAAGCGGCAGCCGCAGCAGCCGCAGGCAAGGAAGGCAGTAGGCCTCGAAGAGCTCGAGAGATAGCACGCAACAGCAGTGCGATGATGGACGCAACACCTCCCAGACCCCCCTCAACGCCACATCTGGAGGAACAGCGAGAATGCACACAGACAAACTTTGGGAGGTCCCCCCCGCCGATGCAGCCCCACTCGACGCACCTCCCGATTCGGCCCGGCCTCCCGATCCGATGCCGACCGATCCTGCAGCCGCCGCCGATGGGAGGCCCCGCCGTGCAGACGCTCAGACCGTGGCCCTCGCCGCGAAGAGAAGCGGCATCGCCCAGACATGCGTCTAAACAAAAGATCCTGTGCGCGGCGGCCCCCTCCAGGGGGGCCGCGCGCGCTCGGGCATCTTCCAGTCATCGGCCTGACCTGAGGAACGATCGATAAGGAACGAAGCCCTTTTTGTTCCCACGGAATAGCGCGTGAGGAGCGATTCATAAGAAATAGCGCATGCGGAGCCATGAATAACGCGTGCAAGCCTGAGGAACGACCGAGCCCCTTTTGAAGAGCACGAGTTCCTTATTGAAACCGCTCACTGTACATGCTCGGTTGCGGGCGCTCTCTGGATGCACCGCCTGGATAGCGCTGTGCTGCGAGCTGTCCGTGCCATCTGCTCGGCTCGGACGTGTGCCTCCGAGAGGGGGCGCCCAGTACTGGAAGGTTCTCCCGTGCCCCAGAGATTTAGGGGCCTCCTAAATGGGGTCCGAGTATGTAGATGGGGTCGGAGGATTGCGCCGCATCGCCAATGCGTCGGCAATGCATCGGCGACGCATCGGCGACGCATCCGCGACGTCGGCGTGGACAAAATCGGGCCCCACATCGAGCCGCATCACCGATGCATAGGCGATGCGGCGCGATCCTTCGACCCCATCTACTCGGACCCCATCTGGGAGGCCGAGAGTTATGTCGGGCGTGTCCCCCCATAGGGGGATTTTCGACGGGAAAAAAATACACCAAAAATACACCCCAAAGGTAAACAAATATCCCGACAAAGCAACCGAACACCGATGTGTAGGAGCATATCTGGAAGCATTCCCCTTAAGATTCAGATGAGAATCCAGTTGTAGAATTATGTTGTTCTCGCAGTCGTAGTCGCATTCGCGATGACAGTCGCAGCGGCAACGGCAGTCGCAGTCACAGCCTCAGCCTCAGCCTGCCTCAGCCTCAGCCTCAGCCTGCCTCAGCCTCAGCCTCAGCCTGCTTCAGCCTCATCCTCAGTCTGCCTTCAGCCTCGGCCTCAGATTCAGCCTGCCTCAGCCTCAGCCTGTATCAGCCTCAGCCTCAGCCTCAGCCTGCCTCAGCATCCGCCTGCCTCAGCCTCAACCTCAGCCTGCCTCAGCCTCAGCCTCAGCCTGCTTCAGCCTCAGCCTCAGTCTGTCTTCAGCCTCGGCCTCAGCCTCAGCCTGCCTCAGCCTCAGCCTGCCTCGGCCGCAGCATCAGCCTGCCTCAGCATACAAAATGTGGCCCAGGAATGGAATTCTGGGAACTAGAAGAACACGAAGTGGCCTACTGTTGGCTCCAGGCATTCAAAATCATGCCCAGGAATGGAATTCGGGGAACTCGAAGAGCACGGAGTGGCCTACAGTTTGCTCCAGGCATTCAAAATGTGGCCCGGGAATGGAGTTCTGGGAACTCGAAGAGCACGAAGTGGCCTACAGTTGGCTCCGGGCATTCAAAATGTGGCCCGGGAATGGAGTTCTGGGAACTCGAAGAGCACGAAGTGTGTGACTGTTTGCTTAAAACGACTTCCGCGGATTCTCCCCGGCACCCGTCCGGCATCTGCCCAGACCCCCTGGGGAGTGAAGATGCTTTCTTTTGAGCCTACTAGAAACCTATTAGTCTTCGCTGTTAGGCAAAAACTGAAAATAGCCAGAATCAGGTCAGACATAATCTAGAAAAACGAAAAAGGGTCCCCAGACTATTTTTTTTACCGTTCTCGGATATTCCTCCCGTAGAGGGACATGCCCGACTTGAGGGTAGAGGCCGAGGGGCGACGAGCGAAGGGCGACGACGAAATCAATTTGGCCAACTTGTTTTCGGCCCGTTCTTGTTCGGACGTTCCTTTATTTCGCTTCGGTATCCGGCCGAACTGCTTCACGTGCTCGACGAGCGTTTGCAGAGGACCGCTCAATGCAGCACGCTGAGGAGCAGCGCTGTTCCCTGCCGCAGGCTGAGGAGCACCGCTGTTCAATGCAGCAGGGTCAGGAGCACCGCCGCCAGACCGAGAACTATCAGCATGTCCTGGCATTAAGGTGTGCAGTAGGCGCTGCGCAGTTCCTTTGAAAGGAAATCTTCGAAAGCATGGCTGTAGCCAAGAAGGCTACGGGGACGATGATGATGATGAAGATGATGAGTCTTGGAAGTCTGGGAAGTGGAAGAGCACGAAGTGGCGTACAGTTGGCTCCGGGCATTTAAAATGTAGCCCGGGAGTAAGATTCTGGGAAATCGAAGAGCACGAAGTGGCCTACAGTTGGCTCCGGGCATTGAAAATGTGGCCCGGGAATGGAGTTCTGGAAAGTCCAAGAGCACGAAGTGGACTACGGTTGGCTCCGGGCATTCAGAATGTGGCCCGGGAATGAAGTTCTGGGAAGTCGAAAAGCACGAAGTGGCCTACAGTTGGCTCCGGGCATCCAAAATGTGGCCCGGGAGTGGAGTTCTGGGAACTCGAAGAGCACGAATAAGTGGCCTACAGTTGGCTCCGGGCATTCAAAATGTGGCCCGGGAATGGAGTTCTGGGAGGTCGAAGAGCACGAAGTGTGTGACTGTTTGCTTAAAACGAGCCCGGCCCTGAGCCCGGCCCTCGCTGTCCGGATGCCGCCCAGACCTCCCTTCTGAGTCATCAGATGCTCTCTTTTGACACCACTAGAAACCTATCAGTCTTCGCTGTTAGGTAAATACTCCAAAAATAGTCCCCGGACTATGTTTGGATTATTCTTTGTACTATTTTGGGGGTATGTTTTATTTTTCGTCGAAAATCCCCCTGTATAGGGGGACAGGCCCGACTTAAACCTAGAACAGAGCTCGTGGTTCGGGTCGGGCGAAAAGGGGGGATAGCAAAGGGGGGGGGTGAAAATCAGCTCACGTAGCTGATTTTCCCGGCGCCTCCCGGCGCCGGAGGCGGCTACGTATCGAGGAATGGGCCCCTCGGTGAAGCCGAAACCAGCTGCGCGCAGCAGATTTCGTAACCCCCCCGTCCCTATCCCCCCCTTTCGCCCGGCCCGAGTGGTGTGGGGGGAGCTCCCTCCCGGGCGCTGCGGCACGCGCCTCCCCCGGTGGCACCCCCACGGGCGCCGGGGGCCGCCGCACGCCGCCGCGACACCAACAGTGGCCTGAGGAGGCCGCCCTCCCCCGCCGGCGGCGAGCGAGGGGGGGACTATGCTTCGGACCATGTTATTCCGGACGGCCCCCGGGGGGTCCCCGAGGGGCCGGGCGACTCCCCGGCGCGGGAAAACATCCGCCCCCTGCATGGGCCGTCGGCTCCCGCGCCTTGGGGAGCCGGGGGCGCCGCTGCCCCAGGGGTACCTTTCAGGGGGGAGCGCGGCGCCCCCGTCCGCCAAGGGGTGTGGGATGGGCGCGTCCGGTCCCCCCTGCAACGCCTCAGCCGCGGGTCTGTGTGGCCGCGAGGGGGGGAAGTGAGACCGGCTCAGGGCGGGGGGGGGGGGGAACATCGACCTGGAATCGGCGATGCATCGCCGATAGGTCAGCGATGAGCCCCCGGATAGCGAAACCTCACGCGCCTGGGGCCATTGGGCAATCGTGCCCATATCGTTCGATCGGGCATGCCCCCTACAGGCGGATTTCGGGCGAAAATTAAAAGCATAGATAAAAGATCTTCCAAAAATATTCCAAAATAGTCAGAGTATTGTTCAACTGTCTTTGAATAGTACTCCTCCTGTAGAGGGACACGCCCGACTTAACCCTATCGGCGATGAATGGGCAATCGGGGTTCGGTGCTTCCACCCCTGAGCACATCCCTGCCCTAACCCGGCGGCGAGCGAGGGGGGGAGGGGAGGAGGAGAAAGCCTCCTCAGAAGGCGGCGGGGCTCCTCAGAAGCCCTCGAGCATTCTGAGAGAACCCCGGTGTCTTCGGGGCAGGCTCAGGACACCTCTCGGAAGGCTGGGGGACTTCCGAGCCCTCTGAGAGGTTTCCTGCGTCCTCGGGGGAGGCTCAGGAGACTTCTCACGAGGCCCGGGGACTTCCGAGCCTTCTGAGAGGGCCTCCTCCTTCTCACTTCCCCCCAGCGCTCGCCGCCTACTCCCGCGCCCTACCCTCCGCGGCCGCCGCGTCGTCTTCCTTCCCTCTCCTGGCAGCGCCCCGGCAGAAGCACGCTGGCAGCGGCAGGGGTGAAGAGGCGGGTCGACGAGAGAGGGAGAGGCCGGGCCAGCGAGAGCGTGCGCTCCCGGACACTCCCAGATACTCCCAAGGGAGATGCGGCCGAGGCAGGGAGGAGAGCACAGTCAACCCGTATCAAGAGGACGCGAGGTGAGGATGCAAGGGCCTTGGAGGGCCACGCTGATGCTTTTCGAAAGAGGCTGGCCAGCGAAAGTGGTCAAGGATGCACCGACGAGGCGCAAGGGTGCCCTTGGAAGGTTGCCCATCCATACCATGCGGGTCGACTGTACGGCCATGTTGTGAAGGGGCCCAAGGACACACAAATTCGCCGGCCCAACGGGCCAGAGGCGTGCTAAGATCTCCGGTAACTACTTAACAATATTTCTAGCTCGCGCGCGCCCGGCGGCCCCTGGGGGCCCCCGGACGAAAATTTCCCCGGCTGACCCCCGGCCGGGTCCCGGGCGATCCCCAGGGGGGAGGCTATTTTTCGCCACCCCTCACGAGGAGCGTGGCCTCCGAGGGGGGGGCTGCAATCGACTACCCCCCCTCCCGCACCAAGGGGCCCCCAAGAGCCCCCTAAGAGGCCCCAGGGGAGCCCAAGACGCCGCCAAGGAGCCCCAAGACGCTTCCAAGAAGCCCCCAAGAGGCCCCCAAGACGGCCCCAAGAGGCCCCAAATAGCGCTCCAGGGCCGGCGGAATGAGCGAAGCGATTATAAATACACACATATAACAGGATTCCCCCTATTTCCCAATATTTTCTGGGTTCTTCTCTTCCCCCCCACTTCCCATATTTTCCTATATTTTCCTAGGGGTCGACGATTAATTTTGTGTCTGTGTGTCTGTTCCCCTCCTGACATGTGCCCCTTGATCGACCTGTTTCGGGCTGGGCGAAAGGGGGGGATAGCAAAGGGGGGGCTTGAGAATCAGCTCACGTGGCTGCTTCTCCCGGCGCCTCCCGGCGCCGGAGGCGGCCATGCATCGAGGAATGGGCCCCTCGGGTGGGGCGGAAACCAGCTGCACGCAGCAGGTTTGGCATCCTGAGCCGTTTTTTGACGCTCCCGAGGCCCGGTGAGGGCCTCCGGAGGCTGAAAATTAGGAAAAACCTCCCGTCATGATTTTTTCATTACTCGAGGGGTCTGGGCCTTTCGTGCGGCACGAGACACGTGCCCCTCGATCGACCTGCTGCCAGGGGCCGTGGCCGCCCCGGCCGAGCCTGCCGCCGCCGCCGGAGGCGAGAGCGCGCTGCCCGGATCCGCTGCGAGGGCGTCTGTCGAGCGGCCCGGCGGCCGGACACCCGGCGGTCTAGAGGGCAAAGTCGGGCCTGCCCCTCTCTACAGAGGGATATACTCAAAAATCGTCAAACATATAGCCTGGGGACGATTTTGCTGTCTACTATGTTTACTACTTTTGCTTTTTTTGTTTTTTGCATGTTAAGCATGTTGTTTGTGTTGCTTGTTTTTTGTGATTGGTTTGACCATGTTGTTTTACGATCTTTAATTTTTCGTCCAAAATCCCCCTGTCGGGGGACAGGCTGGACCCAAGTCTAGCGTCTCCCGCTCCCCACTGTGAGACCTTCTTGTTTGTAACCTTTGCGAAAGGACTATTGAAAACGCATTCGCCAAACGCTGCTTGGACAAAAAGGCCTCCTCGAGCTCCGATCCTGGAGCCTCCATTGCCAGGGGGATCTGGTGGCCCCGCTGGTGGTGACCCCCCTTAGCACTGCCCAGCCGATCTGGCAGAAGTCGAGAGGGGTCGGAGGAGGCGCCATGTCCTTAAGGTGGTGGGCCACCCAGAGACGGTCCACCGCCCTCCTCCACACAGGACAGGAAAGCCTGCATACATCGGCGACTGCAGCGGGTGCGGTTTGCAAAGGGTGCGGTTTGCCTCCCGTCCTATCTGCCCCTCCCGCCCCCGGGAAACGGATGACACTGTCACCCAATGCGACCGAATCACATGACACTGTCACTCCTTCCAGTACAGTGGAGCACACATCGATGATGACAGTGTCGCTCGAAACGACGACAATTGTGACATTGTCTCTCTCAAAGACCCCGGAAAGGCCGCCACAAAGCAACTTGCAAACCGCACCCTGGCGTAACCGCACCATTTGTAGTCGCCGAATAAACATAAACTTTCGGAGCCCCGTGCGGATCTCTTGGACCTGCGCTGGGGCCCCCTAGCAGCGCCTCCCGCGCCGCCCCCGGCGCTCCGTGCGCCGAGGAGGGGGCGTCCATGGGCAGATCCAGGAAGTCCGCGCGGAGCTCCGCAAATTTATGTGCATGCCGCCCTTCCCCTTCGATCCCGAGAAGGACCCCGAGTACCCAGAATCCGCCTCGCGCTCGCCGGGCCCGTTCCCGTTGTGCGCTGTGCCAAAGTTGGCCTCGTAGTGTCTCGCGGCTGCCCCGACAGCGTCTTGGTCCCTGGGGCTCGTCCGATCCCACCTACGCTGCCCCGTCGACGCACGCCGTGGGTGCGGGACGGCGACAGCAAGGGGGAGAGGGAACCACCCCATGAGGACAGGAGGAAGGAGGAGGAGGAGAAGGAGGAGGAGGAGGATGGGGAGAAGGTGGAGGGAAGAAAGTGGCTGAGGGGGAAGGAGGAGGAGAAGGAAGAAGAGGAGGAGGGGAAGGATGAGGAGGAGTAGACCTGCGAGCCTCTTGGAGGCCTCTTGGTGGTCTCCTCCGGCCTCTTGGAGGAAGAGGAAAAGGAGGACAAACAGGCGGCGGACGAGGAGGAGGAGGACGGGGAGGAGGAGGAGAAGGAGCAGGAGAAGAACGAGGAGGAGGAGGAGGAGGAGGAGGAGGAGGAGGAGGAGGAGGAGGAGAGGAGGAGGAGGGGGAGAGGAGGAGGAGGAAGAGGAGGAGGTGAGAAAGAGGAGGAGAGGAGGGAGGAGGAGGAGTTGATAGAGTTGTTGTTGTTGTTGGAGGAGGAGGAGGAGGAGGAGGAGGAGGAGGAGGATGAGGAGGAGGAAGACGAGGAGGTGGAGAAAGAGGAGGAGGAGGAGGAGGAGGAGGAGGAGGAGAAAGAGGAGGAGGAGGAGGAGTTGTTAGAGCTGTTGTTGGAGGAGGAGGAGGAGGAGGACAAGTCGCCGCGACCCACCTAAAAAGCTTCCCTGGGCGCGCGCCGCGGAGCGCGCCAGCGCGCCCCGGGCTCCTGCCGCCGCTCGCGGGGCGCGAGCCGGAGGAGGGCCTCGGGCCGCCGCCGCCGCTCGCGCCCGCGTCCGCCGCGGGGACGGCGGGCCTCGGCGGTGGGGGTCAGCCCGACGGGGGGGGGGAGGGCGGGGATGAAGACGACGACGACGACGGTGGTGATGATGATAATGATGCTGATGCTGATGATGACGGTGATGATGACGATGACGATGACGATGACTGACGATGACGCTGACGCTGACGATGAGTAGGATTCAGGTGGTGATAGTGATCTTAATGGTGGTGGTGGTGGTGGTGACGTCGACGATGGTGATGACGATGATGATGCGGCTGATGACACGGTGATGATGGCGATGATGCTGATGGTAATGCTAATGATGACGACGAGGACGATGATGATGGCGATGGTGATGAGTATGGCCATGGTATTGCAAATGATGATGAGGATAAAGCTGATGATGGTGAGGATGATGACGATTGTGATTATGACGATGATGATGATGATGATGATGATGATGATGATGATGATGATGATGATGATGATGATGGTAGTGAGGATGACGACGCGGGTGATGGTACCAGTAGTGATGATGGTGGTGATGATGATGGTGATGGAGATGGTGATGCTGGTGATCGTGATGGCGATGAAGACCATGATGCTGATGAGATCGATGAGGAGTAAGGTGACGATGATGCTTGTGATGACGATGAGGATGATGTGGATGACGAGGATGCTTGTAATGATGGTGATGCTGGTGATGGTAATCATGATGAGGATGAGGTTGACGATGAGGTGGAGGGTGCGGATGATGTTGTTGATCATGAGGGTGAGGATGGTTATGATGAGCTTGGTGATGCTGATGGTGAGGAGGATAGTGAAGATGAGTACGGTGGTGATGATGAGGATGATGAGGATACCGGTTGTGATGACGATATTGGTGATTAGTTCAAGTATTGCTCTGATGTTGACGGTGGTGATGATGGTGGTGATGCTGGTGATGGCGAAGGTGGTGAGAATGGATGATGATGGGTGGTGGTGGTGGATAACGATGATAAGGAAGATGAGGATGACGATTGTGACGATGATGCTGATGATGATGCTGACGGCGACGGGCTAGCTGTGGGAATTACGATGATGAAGGGTGGTGGTGGTGATGATGATGATGGGGTCGGTGGACATGCAGCACCGGAGTGGTGGGCAGTGACTTGTGCGAGGCGAGCTCAGCGGAGGCTTCGCACGACACCCGCTGTACCCTTGCTGTGCTGAGCGGGCTCGAGCCCCAGGGTCACGGGTACTCCAGATTTCGAAATAAAAGGGAGGGGGTCTGGACCCTCCAAGACAAGCCATTTCAGACCTCCCCCGTGGGAGAACCCTCCAAAAACATCGTCCCCAGACCCCCCCAGGCCCTCCAAGATAGCCTGGAAGAGACCCCCCCCCGAAATGAGACCCCCTCCCTTTTATCACAAAATCTGGAGTAGGCTGGGGGGCAACGAGCAAGCGGTGCACCGCAGATCCTGCCGGTTATGTCGGGGGCGTTTGGGGGGGGGGGACCCTAGGATGAGGGAGGCCCCGTGGGGGATGGGCAGTCCATGGGGAAGAGGGTCGCGCAGATACGCCGCGTGCAACCCCATCGATTCCTGAGGCTCGTCCCCTTGGCCTGGCGTTGGGCAGGCAGGGTGTCACAAGGGCACGTGGAGCCAGATTTGATTGCCATCGCATCTTGGTTGTAGATCGCTCGCGCACTGCTGCCATCTGCGGCTCCTTAGCGGACTGACGAGCCCCCCTTTCGAAACTGGTTCTAGCGCAGTCACTGTTGTCTGCACCGTTGATTGCCACGTCAAAACGAAAGAGGAGAGCCAGGAGGAGGGGGAGCGGGAAGGGGGACGATGCAGGACTATGCAGGAAAGGCGGTCAGAAGCTCTATGAGCACAGTGGCGTCTTTGGCGGCGAGGGGCACCTCGGCGAGAGGATAAGCCCCTCCAGTAGGGAGCGTCAGCAGTTCGGCTGACGTCCGAAAAGAAACATCTGCCCAGAATGGAAGGAGGCGGCACTGGGGAGGGTGGGCAGGGCGGGGATGGGGGAGCAGGAGAAGGGCCGAGAAGATGGAGGAGCCGCCTACTCCAGGCCCGCGGCACAGCCAGGCACAGCTTTGCCTCGGCCCCCCTTTGACCACTCCTGGGCATCCTGACGCAGGTCCCAGCCGAGCACCGCGCAAGGCGAAGCACAGGAAGGTGCGAGGGGGGAGATTCTTGACGTGAGGTGCTGGGGGTGTTGGGCGACCTTGCCGTTGTGCGCTCCTCCGCGCCTGTGCTGGACTCTGCACTTTCCCGCCCTTGTTCTTGCTCTTCTGTTTCAGGTTGTGCACGCGTGGCTCGCATGACCATGTTGTGCTCACGTTTGTACTGTACCCTTGCGTCCAGACGCACGATCCCTTCGAATCACGCCGATGCAACGCGGAGAGGAGCATGAGGAGGCGGAAGTGGTGGAAGATATGGAAGTGGAGGCGGCGGAGGCTATAGAGGAACAGGAGAGGGACTCAAATTCATAATTTCACCCGACGAGGAGGCGGTGGAGGAGAGAGGAATACATTCGAGGAGGAGGCGGCGCATGAGAAGCAGGAGGGATGGACCCCCGCCGACCCCATGATCCGACCGCGGTGCCGACCGTGGTCGGCTACACGCCAGAGCGACCCTGGATAAGAGTGACCTTCGGTGCGCGGAGTTTTGGGGGGCCGCGGGGGGGGCCAAACACAAGCGCGCAAGACAATACCACGGCATCGCGTTCGGCGTTCGAGAGGGACCCATACCTCCTCCTCCTCCTCCTCCTCCTCCTCCTCCTCATCCTCCTCCTCCTCCTCCTCCTCCTCCTCCTCCTCCTCCTCCTCTCCTCCTCCCTCCTCCTACTCCTCCCTCCTTCCTCCTCCTCCTCCCTCCTCCCCCTCCTCATCCTCCTCCTCCTCCTCCTCCTCCTCCTCCTCCGACGACGACGACGACGACGACGACGACGACGACGACGAAAGGTCACTCTTGCGTCTAGGCGGCTTGGGCGCGCCGCAGCCTGGGCCAGCCGCCCAGTCAGGCCGCTCGGGGCCAGCCGCGCACCAACCAGCCTGGCCCACCGCGTGCTCGCAGACCGCGCGACCCGCAACCGTTGCTGGTGGCCGCGGGGTGGGTCCCAGGCATCCGGCGCCGTGCACAGCAAGACGAAGCCAGGACGAAGATAAAGTCGGGTGAGGATAAATCGAGAATCTCTGAGATTCGGCGGCTCTGGAAGATGTGTCGGGCGCCGCGGCCTTTTCCGAGCGTTCCGGAACGCCCTGAGAGCGATCTGGATTTTCCCTCGTCCTGGCCCCATCCGACAATCGTTGCCAGCGACCGCGGGGTTGGCCCCAGGCATCCGGCGCCGTGCACAGATCGAGTTGCTGTGGGAAAGAGTACAGTAGGAGCTCGACCACAAGAAACCTTCCACGAGAAACCCAACCCTGAGACCGCGGGACTTCCATTGCTTTTTGGTGTGGGAACGTCACGCTTCCCATAGCAAAACTATCGAAACCCAAGAAACCTAGGGCACCCTGGATGCAAGCATGGTATTTCTTGGCATGGGTCTCCAGTGCACTCTCGCTTTAGTCCCGTCCGACTATCGTTGCCGGCGGGCTTGGGGTTGGCCCCAGGCATCTGGCGCCGTGCACAGATCGAGGCGTTGTGGGCAAAAGTACCTCTGCTTAGTGCGACTGTTGCAGCAGTGCCTCCTATGGGGGAGGGACTCCACCTGCTCGAAACGAGGGCCAAAAACAGCCAAGATCTACTCCTCGGGGGGGGTGATGGGGGGGGGGCGAGGGCCCGCGCCGATCAGCAAAACAAGGATTTAAAAAACCACCATCTGGAGGCAAGCAGGGTGTTTCTTGGCATGGGTCTCCACTGTGGCCGAGCCCTCCCCGGTGCCTGCGAGAGACTTCTCGGGTCGGATCGGCGTGTGGGGGCCGCGGGGGCCGGGCCGGAGCGGGGCAAGTGAGCTGGTCGCGGCTTTCCCCAGAGCGCCAACTTTTTTCCGCACACAAACACCAAACAACTTCTGTCGAATCCGCTTCCCCTCATGGGGGCTATCACCGCGACATCAACGAATCGCAGCCGCCCCCAGGCAAAACGCGCGGACATGGGCTCGCACCGCTCTGCATATAGCACTACAGCGGCCGAGCTCGGAAGTGGCTGGCCTGGTACATGTCACCAGTTACATTGGCTCTCGTGGGTTTTCCCAGGAGCGCCAAACGCGGCCCGCAGGGTCGGATGCTTGTGTCTGCAGTCGCCGTTTCGGCGCGAGCACCGTAATTTTGGAGTTCTGGGGCGCCGCCACGTCGCGGAAAAAGTATGCATCTGCTTTCGAGGAGGGATGCACTGAACCAGGATGAGGAGCGCTGAGCGAGGAGGAGGTGGTGGTGGTGGTGGTCGGGCCTAAACGATTGCTCCGCCCGGCAGCGAGGAGGAGGAGGAGGAGGAGGAGGAGGAGGAGGCCGCCGATGTCTCGACCAGCTCAGCTCTCTGATTCATGCCGCGGATGCTAGGAGACGTTTGAAAACCGGCAGAACCCAATGAAACCCAACAACCATGAGAAAGAACCGGAAAGAGCCAACCTCCTCCAGAAAACAACGCCAAGAGTCCAAGAGCACGGGAGCCCGAGAGCCCAAGAAACCAAGAGCCCACGAGCCCAAGAGAGCCCAAAGCTCAAGTGCTCAAGAGCCCAAGCCGGCCACCGCACATGCCCGAGTCCGCCGAACCGTGGCCAAACTCCCCCGCATCGGGCGCCGCCCTGAAGGCACCTGCGCGAGAGCCCGCTCCGCGAGGCCACCTGCGGCAGGCATGCGCACCACAGGCGCCGACATCCGAGCGACGAGCGCCAGGACACTGTACGCCACCACGCTGCCTGGCCAGGGCCGCCCAGGGCCCTGGCCTGGGGTGCCGACCGCCTGGCCTTGGCCAGAGAGCGCCTCACACGCCGTCCCGGGGTCCACGCCTGCCCCGGCTGTGTACGGTGCTGGCGGGCACCCAGCTCCCCGGCGCCGTGCTCTTTCGCGGCGTGGGCACCTGGCTGTCCGCACCCCCTGCCCGGGACCAGCTCTGCATCCCGACCCGTTCTCCGACCCTCCGGGGGGCGCGGGGAGGGCCCTCCGGACGCCGAAGATTGCCAAGAGCCTTGCGACGCGATCGATTTTGGCTTCACGACGCGGGGACGTGGGCCCAGGGACACACAAATCCATAGACACAAATCCCCGGATTCCCCTGCATGTTTCCGCATGCTCTGGGACTTCGTCTTCCCCGACACTTCCCATGCATTGCCATATTGTTCTGGGGGGCGACGATTAATTGTGTCTGTGTGTCTGTGTGTGTGTTTGTGTGTCTGTGTGTGTGTCTGTGTGTGTTGTGTGTGTGCGTGCGTGCGTGTGCGTGCGTGTGCGTGCGTGCGCTCGTGCGTGCGTGCGTGGGTGGGTGTGTGTGTGTGTATGTGTACGTGTATGTGTGTGTTCCTCTTGAGTAGGGGCAGCACGTGCCCTCCTGTGGGCCGAGCCTGCGAGAAATCCTACAGGAAGCGGCCCTCCGCCGCAGCCCGCTGCGGCCGCGGGGGGCCCACGGGCATGCTCCCCCGGCATCGACTCGGGGCAATCGGAGCGGCTCGGAATGCGGGGCAGGGAGCCGGAACCAAATCGGACAGGCCACCCCCCTCCTCCTCCTCCTCCTCTTCCTCCTCCTCCTCATCATCCTCCTCCTCCTCCTCCCTCCTCCTCCTCTCCATCTCCTCCTCCCTCCTCCTCCTCCTCCTCCTCGTTCTCCTCCTCCTCCTCCTCCATCTCCTCATGCTCCTCCTCCTCCTCCTTCTCCTCCTCCTCCTCCTCGTTTACCTCTCGTCCTCCAACTCTCATCCTCCACCTCTCGTCCACCTCCGCCTCCTTTCGTCCTCATCCTCCTCCTTCTCGTTCTCCTTCTCGTTCTCCTCCTGCTCCTTCGTCGGGAAATCGACTCCGACCAGGAGCCGGAATCGACTCGGACCAGCCGCCCCAGGCTGTACAAGAGCGCCCATGAATCGGCTGTTGCCAGAAGTGGCCCTGGCCCAAGGTGTCCTCACCTTTCCAAGGGAGGCGCAGATGGCTTCCGAGGCACCCCCCAAGAGGCCCACAGGACCCGAGGGGCTCCAACATGGAGCTAAAAGCTGGGGGGCACCTTGGGCCAGGAACACCTTTAGCAACCCCCACATGCAGGCATCGAAGCTGCTCTGGATCGTCGGCAGTACCGGAATCGACTCGGATCGGGCGGGCCAAGATCGACATCGAATCGGATCGATCGGGTCGAGATGGGCCCCGCCGCAGGCGGCACGAGTGCGGAGGGAGGACGTGAGGAGTGAGCTCTCGGGCCAGTCCTCGTCATCCACTCAGTCTCCTCCTGCTCCTGCTTCTGCTCTTCTTCCTCCTCCTCCTCCTCCTCCTCCTCCTCCTCCTGCTCTGCTTGGGGGCTCGCCGTTTCACCCGAGGTGCCTTTCGCGTCATGCGCATGACAGCCTGCTTGTCGCTGTCGCATGTTGGGAGCATCCTGATGGCTATGCATGAAGAATCCATATCATCATCATCGTCATCATCACGTTCATCATCAGCAGCAGCATAATCAACATCATCACCAGCAGCATCATCATCACCAGCATCATCATCATAATCAGCATCGTCATCAGCATCACCATCATCATCACCACCATCATCAACACCTTCACAATCACCATCATCTGCATCATCATCGTACTCGTCTTCATCCTCATCATCAGCATCATTATCATCATCATGACCAGCATCATCATCAACATTATCACCATGGTCAGAATCGTCGTCGCCGGAGTCTCACCATCACCACCACCATCATCATCACGATCATCAGCATCAGCATCAGCATCAGCATCATCAGCATCATCATCATCGTAATCATCATCACCATCACCATCAGCATCATCACCATCACCACCATCACCATCACCAGCACCATCACCATCATCATCATCATCATCATCATCATCATCATCATCATCATCATCATCATCATCATCATCATCATCATCATCATCATCATCATCATCATCATCATCAATAACATCAATAACATCATCATTAAAACCACCATCATTCTCTCGTCGTCCTCCGCGTCCTCGTCCTCCTCGTCGTCGTCCTCCTCCTCCTCGTCCTCCTCCCCTGCTCCTCCTCCTCCTCCTCCTCCTCCTCCTCCTCCTCCTCCCGTCCTCTCCTTTCTCCTCCTGCTCTCTCGTGGTTGTCCTCCCCTCTCTCACCCCCCCCTCTTCCCTGGTTCCCCAGCAGTGGCGGGGCCACGCGGCCCAACATCGACACCGGATCGCACCGAGCTGTGCCCCGCCGCGCGCGGCACCGAGCCGGGGACGCGCCGGCGTCACGGGGGCCGTCGTGGCCGTGGGGCAGCTGCCCCATCGCCTGCCGTGCGCGCGCGGCGGTCCCGCGGCCCAGGGCGGCGAGGAGAGGGGAGGAGGAGAGGACAGGAGGAGCTAGAGGCGAGAGAGGAGAGAGAGAGAGAGAGAGACAGAGAGGAGAGAGAGGAGGAGGGAGGGAGAGAGAGAGAGAGGTGAGGGAGGGAGAGAGGGAGAGGGAGAGAAGAAGAGGAGGAGGCGGCGGCGGACGTGAGAAGAGTCCGGGCCGTCTGCATCTGCATCCCGCGGAGGGGCGGCGGCGGGGCTGCGGCAGGCCTGTGACGCGTCTTGTCCGAAGCGCAGAGGTTGTAGGAGGCAGGCGCAGCCGCTGCCACCACCACCATCATCATCATCATCATCATCATCAACAACAACAACAGCATCATCATCATCATCATCATCATCATCATCATCATCATCATCATCATCATCATTATCATCATCATCATCATCGTCATCATCATCACAATCGTCATCGTCGCCATCATCGTCATCATTATCACAACCACCATCATCATCATCGCCATCATCCTCATCGTCATCATCACCACCATCATCATTCTCCTCCTCCTCCTCATCATCAGTATGATTAGCATCATCATCATCGTCATCGTCATCGTCATCGTTCATCGACATCGACATCGTCATCGTCATCACAATCATCATCAGTACCACCACCATCATCGTAATCACCATCATCGCCATCGTCATCACCACCTCAATCATCACCACCACTACTACTATCATCGTCATCATCGTCATCATCAGCATCATCACCAGGCTGATGGATCAGCGACCTATTAGCAATATTAGCAACGACATGCGCCGCAAGCTCATCGATCGGGGTGACCGAGGACCCGACCACGCTCGGCTTGACGGCGGAGGGGGATAGGAGTAGTCGGATCATCGACAGACGCGACGCAGCATGCACAGGCATCGCGGAGGCGCAGGCCACACAGGAGTACAGGAGAAGCGAGGGGGAGCAGCCATCGCAACCTTCAGGAGGCGAAGGATCGAGGGGATGGGGGGTGCTCAGGGCAGTGGCTGGCGGGGCCCGTCCAGCATCGATCAAAACCTGACGGGGGGCCAGACCAGCACGGGCACCCACGAACGATGGGCGATGGCGGGCCAGCTGCGTGAGGGAGCAGGCAATCAGACCAGATTCCGCACCCTCACTCAGAGTGCCCACCCAAGTGGGCACAGAGGACGACCACGACGGGGAGGAGGTGGTCAGCGTACCTGGCCATTCTGGCTCAAGTAGCGCGTCCAGCGAGGTCGCTTACAGTGCTCTCTCACGCTCAGCCACTGGAGGTATGCCCAGACAAGGCTCGGGCATCCCACGCTTCGGCTGCACATCTAGCACCACAGTACCCTTTCGCGGAGACCCGTTTCTTCAAGCTCTGACGCCAGCGGGCGTGTGGCAGTGCCCTTCATGCGACAAGCAGGTTCCCAACAACTGCTGGCAGTGCTGGTGTGGATCGCCCAACAACCCCGCGAGGTGATACAGCACAGAGGCCTTTTAGGTAACCCTCGCTGCACATTTCGTCGCACCGCCCCAAGAATCAACGCCACGGGGGTGGCCAGCCCGGATCCCATCGACAGGATGTCATCTCAGCTTCGACCGTCTGGAAGCTCAAAGCTGCCCTGCACAGCATCACAGAAGCTCACCAGAGGTGCAAGCCGCCGCCCTCCTCCTCCTCCTCCTCCTCCTCCTCCTCCTCCTCCTCCTCCTCCTCCTCCTCCTCCTCCTCCTCGAGGTGGAGGAGGGGAGGCATGAAGACGACGACGGCCGGAGCCGCAAGCGGCGAAGAGGGAGACGGGCCATCCGCCCCGCCGCTCGCCTGCAGCCGGGCCCGCTGCTCCGCCCTGAGCTTCTCGGCCCTCTCGAGCTTCTGCCGACGGGCCTCCGCGCGGAGGGCCACGGGGGCCCCCCACGTCGGGGTGGCAGGGTGTTGGAATGCAGGAGTCCTGCATCTTGCCCCCCTGCCCTCCCTGACGATCTGTCTCTCGTCCCCAGTTCTCTCCTTCCTCACGGTTGTCGTCCCTTTCCTTTCCCTTCCTCCGCCTTCACCTGGTCCCCCTGCTCCTCCCGCTCCTTCCACTCCAGTTCCCGCTGCAGCTGCTGTTCGTCCTCGTTTGTTTGTTTCTTGTCAATTTGTTGAACAAAAAACACGTCGGTCATACATAAGCATAGCTGTTGCGGTCGTCCAGTGACGCGGCGCCTGCATGGCGCGAGGGAAAGTAAAAGCACGCCGATTTAGGCCTGTGGGCCGACGGCTTACGCCTGGCGGGCGTAGCAGAGAACAGTACGGCGCAAGAGGTAAGGAGAAAGACACTGGGCCAACAAGGGCAGAAAGTAGACGCCGGCCATGCGGTGGTAGAAAGAGGAAACAGACATGTGAGATTGTTCGTCCTCGTGCTCCTCCTCCAACTCCTTCCTCATCCTCTCTCGGTGCCTCCTGCCCAGTTCCTCCGCCTTCCCCTGGTGCGCTTGCTCCTGATCCTCCCGCTCCTGCCATTCCAGATCGTGCTGCTGCTCGCCCTTGTCCTCCTCCTCGTCCTCCTCCTCCTCATCCTCTCCACTCGTCCTCCTCGACTCTGTCCTCCTGCTCATCCTCATGCCTTCCCGCCCTCCTCCACCTCCTCCTCCACCTCCTCCTCCTCCTCCTCCTCCTCCTCCTCCTCCTCCTCCTCCTCCTCCTCCTCCTCCTCCTCCTCCTCCTCCTGTGTGCGCAGCTCCCTTTTTTTCCCCCGATTGCGCAAAACACGATCGGCCTTCGTTTTTGTTTGAGTTTCAGGTCGGCTATGGCACGCGTCCGCGGATAGAGACAACACAGCGCATTTGTTAGGGATGGGGGCGAGGGGCAAGACGTCCGATATGGCGCGAGAATACCTCACTTGGCCCTTTCCATGTTTCGCTTTTCTTCTCTCCCTCGGTTTCCATCCAGAACACGCCCTGGCGACCCCCTGGGCCCACCTGGACTGCTGGACGGGGCGAAGGAGGAAGAGGAGGAGGAAGAGGAGGAGGACGCGAGGCGTGCCTGGGCGATTTCGTGCCGGTTTCAGCGTTGTCCCGGGGGCCTCTCGAAGCTTCCACGTGAGGTTCCATCTGCGCTGCAGAAATCCTCATTCAGGAGTCACAGAGAAGCATTTGCATATACACATATATATGTATGTACACATGTATATGTAAACATATGCGGCATATTTATATGTAGATGCACATACATATAGAGACAGAAGAAATAAAGAGACAGAGAGAGAGAGAGAGACAGAGAGAGCGAGAGACACAGATCTATACAGCGTACTTATGGGAGTGGCCTCGGTTCAGGAATGAGTGTCGGAGGTGGTTCGACTGGC
>CAUYUJ010016416.1:7500-26021 GCA_963575745.1 Prorocentrum cordatum | reverse complement strand
TCCTACCGAACGCCGTGTGTTTGCAAGCATTTCAACATAAAAACATCAAAAACCCCATGCTTTTTCACAAAAATGCTGTGGGGTGTCCTGTCAGACCGTCGGGCTTCCTCCGGCCACCTCTGGCTTCCTGCGGTGTACCAGGCCATTCTCGACTCGTCTGGCAATGCGTGCGCGGCATTCATCACGCGCTCGCCAGTTCCCGTCGGCAACCGCCATCGCGGCCGCATCAGCTGTACCAAACCGGCTGGCCGGTGTGACTTCGGCCCCCAGTTGTGCCAGCTTTGCTTCTTATGTTGTGGGAGGGCGGGTGGGACTGGGCATGCCATGCTTGACTCGCTCGAGCTGGCTAGCTTGACTCCTACTCCTACTCTACTACTACTACTACTACTACTACTACTACTACTACTACTACTACTACTACTACTACTACTACTACTACTACTACTACTACTACTACTACTACTACTACTACTACTACTACTACTACTACTACTACTACTACTACTACTACTACTACTACTACTACTACTACTACTACTACTACTACTACTACTACTACTACTACTACTACTACTACTACTACTACTACTACTACTACTACTACTAACTACTACTACTACTACTACTACTACTACTACTACTACTACTACTACTACTACTACTACTACTACTACTACTACTACTACTACTACTACGACTACTACTACTACTACTACTACCATTGCTTCGCAGCGGGGGCAACGATCCCAGGTCTGCAGACGGACAAGGCGCGCACGCCAGGGCACGCGCGCCCACCGCTCGCGGGCGCCGAACCCATGCCCGAGCTAGTCGATTTCCGTGAGGGGGAGAGTAGGAGAAAACACAACGACCAGTCCCTGGCAGAGGACGGGGAGGGGGAGGCACAGGGGGAGAGGTGGAACCGCGGGGCCGCTCAGTGTGCCTGGCCCCGAAGGCGCCACCCAAAACATTGCTTGCAGTCGAATGGGGGGGGGGGCGGAGGACGGAGTGCTGTTTGGGGTCCGTTGTGGCCCGAAGGGTGGCATACGTAGTTTTGCCGTCTAAAGTTTCAATCGGCGTCGTAGACACAGTCGTTCTCTGCCGCCATTGCCCACGCAAGCGTAGGCGGTGGGGTGGCCCTCGTAGTCTTCTCTGTCTTCAGGCAGGCTGATCTCGACTTGCTCTTTACGGCGCCACTTGGCTTAGGCCATATCGAAAACCGAAGCCAAGCAGAGCACCAGCTTGAAGGAAGCGGCTACGCCTGGCCGCTGGTCGGCGGCCGCCAAGTATTGCATACTGTTGAACACCATGTCGATGAGCATCGGGTTCTGGTAGCTGTGCTGGTGAGCTGCCTGTTGGAGACCGACGGGCTCCAGGCAGGCTGCCCTGACCAGGGTGAATTCTGGTAGCTGTGCTGGTGAGCTGCCTGTTGGAGACCGACTGGCTCCAGGCAGGCTGCCCTGACCAGGGTGAATTCAGACCCTAGCGAATCAGTGCCCAGCGGTCGGATCTCCCACCGTAGGGCCCGGAGTGTTTCTCCCCCCCCGTTGAGTAGCGGGCGCGCTTTTGTGCCGACTAGGTGCGCGGCAACGCTTGGGGCGAGAGACATGACCCCTGCCAGCATCCTGCTTCAGCCCAGCGCTTTCAGGCTGAAGCCGGGCGCCTCCTGGTGGCCGTCGTAGCTCAGCGCCTCGTCAGTTTGTTGGAAGCTCTGGTAGCTCAGAACGTGACCAGGGTAGCTCTGCTGGTGGCTCTTGCAGCTCAGCTTGCGGTCCTCGTGGCCCTGCCTACGGCCATCGCAGCTCAGCTCGTGGTCCTCGTAGCTCAGCCGGTGGTCCTCGTAGCTCTGGTGGCTCTGGTAGCTCGGCTTGCGGTCCTCGTGGCCCTGCTGGTGGCCCTCGTACTTCAGCCTGTGGTTCTCGTAGCCAGGTCTGTGGCCCTCGTAGCTTTGCCGGTGGCTCTGTGCTTGTGGGCGGCCCTGGCAGCTCAGCTGGTCGCTCTTGCAGCTCAACAGGTGCCCCTGGTGCCTCAGCTGGTGGCCCTCAGAACTCAGCTCGCGATCCTCGTAGCCCTGCCAGCGGCCCTCGTAGCTCAGCTTGCGGCCCTCGTAGCGCAGCCTGCGGCTCTCGTAGCTCAGCTTGTGGCGCCCGTAGATCAGCTGGTGGCTCTCGGAACTCTGCCTGCGGCCCTCGTGGCTCACTCAGTGGTCCTCGAAGCTCCCCTGGAGACTCTCGTAGCTCAGCTGGCGGCCCTTGGACGTCAACTGGAGGCTCTCGACGGTGAGGAATTCACTCTGGTAGCTCAATAGGTGGCTCTCGTAGCTCGCCGCGTGGTCGCCATAGCGCAGCCTGCGGCCCTCGAAGCACAGCTGATGGCTCTCGAAGCTCTGCCTGTGATCCGAATGCGGGCATGAGGATGTTGTAGGCGTCGTCTTGGTCGTAACGGCTCTGCTGGTCATGGCCGTTATAGGTGTCGTAATTGTAATCGTCGTGGGGGACTTGGCCGTGGACCACCGGTATCTGCACGACGATGTCTTCTGTCAGCACCACGGGCTGCTCGTCCTTGTCGCATTTGGTGTCGTACTTGCCGCATGTGGTGGCGTACTCGTGGCACGTCTCGTGCCTGCCGCACTCTGTGTCGTACACGTTCCTGCGGCCGCTGGGTGCCTGAGCGTCGGGCCCCACCCCAGCGCCACTGGCCATCGTAAGACAGCGCAGCGATCCTCGCATGTATGCTGACGTCTGCGCCTCGCAAGCCGCCTGGCCGCCGATGGTCCGACCATCATGAACCGGGGGCGCGCAAACATGGATTAGCGATCCATGGATTCGGCGCGCGGTCGGCAAATCCGTGGATCGGGGGAGGTGCCCTCCCAGAAATGCGGCCGGTGCCGCCTCGTTCGGCGGCGGGAATCCACGATACCCCATGGAAACGGGACCCGTCGCTAATCCACGCCCCCTTTTGATCCATGTTTGCGATCGCCTGAGAATCGCGTTGTCGGGCACGGCTGGGCCCCCACGCCTTCGGGTCGCCCCCCACGGCGCCCAGGGCCTCCGCACGCGACGGCGGCCAGCGGGCTGAGGCCAGCGCCCCAGGACGGCGCGCAGGCGGGCGCGGCGCCAGGGGCGAGCGCTTGGGGATGGAGCCAGCAAGTGGCCTTCCTCGCTCTCCTCCTCTCCTCCTCCTCGTCCTCCTTCGACTGGATCGCAGGGTTACCATTGGCGTCCACCCAGCGAGAACCGCTGCGAAGCCCACGCTGCCGACCTAGGAAATGCGGCTCTGGCCCTCGATGGAGCAGTCTGCAGACATGCCGCTTCACAGAGGTTGACGCCCAGCTGGTGCCGCCCGCGTCCTCGAACAAAACCGTCGCCCTGCGCCTCGTCCACGTTTTGGTCGTCCGCGGTGCTGCAAACCTCAACGCCCTGGGATTGCATGCCATCCGGGTCCTCGAGCCGGCATTCACTCGGGGTTGGACAGGACCCCCTCTAGCAAAACGCACTTCATGGAAAGCTGCCAGGG
The DNA here is from genome assembly GCA_963575745.1 of Prorocentrum cordatum. Taxonomy (NCBI): domain Eukaryota; class Dinophyceae; order Prorocentrales; family Prorocentraceae; genus Prorocentrum; species Prorocentrum cordatum. The sequence goes on along the minus strand of CAUYUJ010016416.1, from coordinate 22,508 downwards.
ACACTCAACGTGCGCAGAGCACCGCGCTCCGAGTGCACCTGGGCGGAATCACTAGTGGACGTCCAAAAACAACACCTAACAAATTCGGCGAGCCGAGCGTCGATTCGCGAAGCCAGCTGGGGACTGCGCGGGTAAACTCGTATGCCAATGTCGAGTGAAGCCGTGCAGAGTGGGCGAACGCACCGCCAACCTGGCCCTCGTGCCGGCAGAATCGCTCTGGGAATCGGGGAACGAATAATGGCATGAACGCATCCTATCGGAGGTCCGCGCAGATTGCCCGGATCGGCGCTGGAGCCCGCTAGCAGCGCCTCCAGCGCCGCCCTTGGCGCGCTCCGCGCGCCAGGGAGAAGGGTACAGCGCCGATCCAAGAAAATAGCGCAAGGGCCTCTGAAAGTTTATAGTTATGCCATGCTTTGCTCCTCGAGAGAAGGATGTCCGCCTGAGCGACGATCAGGAACGGGTCACACGCGAGATGGCATAGCGACCTCAAGGCGCAGTGCATGCCGACCACCAGCGCGACACGCTGCGCTGGAATCGAGGACGCTCACGCGCGATCTTGCGCGGACGGCTTGCGCGCGTCGTCGTCGTCATCGTCGTCGCCGTCGTCGTCGTCGTCGTCGCCCTCGTCGTCGCCCTCGTGGGTGTCCAGCTAGACGGATCGCACACTACTTCAATGTCCCTCCCGACGGGCACAAGAAAGAATGCCTTCATCTCGAGCGTGCCCGCTGCCGCATGCAAAAGGGACGAGAGATGCTCCCCTCGTCAATCGATCCCGCGCTGCCAAATCCGGCGCGGGTGACCGGCGTCCGGCTTCGGAGAGTGGCGCGTGAAGCGCGTGGGGAGGAGTCACGCGCCGTCGCACATGCTCGAAGAACATGGCTAGAAAAAATCACGGGAATGAAAGGACGAAGAGGCGGAGGAGGATAAGAAGGATGTGGAGGAGGGGAAGGATAAGGAGGAGCGGTGAGGAGATGGATAGCGAGACGGAGGAGAGGGTGCGTACGAGGACACTGCGGTGGAGGAGTGCGACGAGCATGCATAGAACCAGCATGAGGATCAACATTCGATTGATGAGGGGGTGGGCAGCGACGAAAAGGGCAAGAGAGGGAGAAGGGCGAGGCGGAGAGGATGAGAAGAGTGAGAGGGAGGGGTGAAGGATGAGCCTACGGAGGAAGGAAACAATGACGGGGAGACTGATATTGAAAATAACACTACGAACCGCCAGGACAAGGAGGAAGAGAATAAAAAAAGGGGGAGCGGGAGAGGGACGGCTGTGCGGCTCATGTGCACCCAGGCCTGGGCCCCATGCTGGGCCTGGACTAATCCGGTGGAGGCGTATAGGTGCTTTCGGCCTTTCCCGCTCCCACCTGGGTGCGGTAACCCTCACCTGATCGCCGAGCTCCGTTCTCATGACCCCTATCGCCCTGCTTTCTCGGATCCTCCAACGCTTGCTGAGGTGGCAACTTCCCAATGTTGGGGCGCGCAGCCTCCGCGTAGCCCGTCGGGTCGAACTTCGCACGCGGCTGGAGGTCTCCCGCGCTTCGCCGGGGAGCCTGCCCTCAAAAAGGCCGAGGCCGCGCTGCTATCTCGTCTGATCCGCCCTCGTCGTCGTCGTCGTCGTCGTTCGCATCCTGATCCTCTTTCGCATTTCGCATCGCCGTCCATCTCCTGCTCCTGGTCCCCCTCATCATCATCATCATCATCATCATCATCATCATCATCATCATCATCATCATCATCATCATCATCATCGTCGTCGTCGTCGTCGTCATCATCATCATCATCATCATCATCATCATCATCATCATCATTATCAGCATCACCATCATCGTCGTCATCATCATCATCATCATCCTTAACATCATCATCATCATCATCATCATCATCATCAGCAGCAGCAGCATCAGCAGCAGCATCATCACCACCACCACCACAACCATCACCATCACCATCACCATCATCATCATCACCATCATCATCAACAACGTCAACATTTAAATCATCCTCATCCTCATCATCACCATCATCATCACCATCATCACCATCACCGCCATCACCACCATCACCACCGCCACCACCCACCACCACAAACACCATCATCATCATCACCATCATCAACACCATTATCATCATAGTAGTAGTCATCATCATCATCTTCAGCATCATGATCATAATTCATAGTCATCATCATCATCATTGCCAACCTCCTCCTCATCATCATCAGCAGCAACATCATCCTCTTCCTCCCTTCCCCCCGCACGCTCACTCTCCCCTCCTTCTCGAACGCCACACCCTCCTATTCCTCACACTCATCCTCACCCTTCTCCTCCTTCTCCCCTTCCTCCTGCTCGTCTTCCCCGTTGGCTTCCTCGACCTCCTCGCCCACCTCCTCCTCATCCTCCTCCTCTTGCACCTCCTCTTGGCCCTCCCCCTCATCCTTATCTCGCCCATGCCCGGAGCTGCCGCGGGTGTTGCTTCCGCCCCTCGTGCGCTTCGGCTTCTCGCCGCCCGCTGTCTCTGCCCTCTCCGTGCCCCCGTCTTCCAGCTTCTAGCGGCTAACGCGTCAACCCAAGAGCCAAAGCGCATGACATTGCTGACGGTGCTTATACTGAACATTTTCTTAGGGTGGGGGGCTCAGGGTGAAATCCATATGAGCTTTTGCACCTCGAAAATCAAACCGTCTTGTGATTCGCCTTTCGCAGATTCAAGCCTCGAGAATCCATCGAAACGGCATTTCAGATTCACCCTTTGCCCTCCACCCGAAGAAAATGCTCGGTCATAGATTAGCTAGACACGGCATTCACCGCACTGGCGAAAAGAAACAGCACGATCGCTACATATGGGCCACTGTCAACGCAACGTGACGACGCACGATCGGTGGGAAATATGCAATTGCCACGCGTGCATTACCTCTCCTGCCTTTTCCGCACATATGGCACAGACTGGCCTGTTACTTCTCGATGTCAGAAAAATTTAAACCAACTTTGCAATTGGAGCTGATTTCAAGTCTCGCTCAAACACGCCCACTGCGCGCGGGGCCGTGATGTCAGCGCGCATTCTTCCCGGGGCAGGATTACACCGAAACGACCGCCGCGCATGCCGTGCAAGGCGGATTTGGGCAGACTTTCACCGCTTATCCTCTGAGGGACGGTAGCCGGGGGGGACGGCCAATTCAATCAAGTGCCCCTGCCCCACTGCCCCCTATCCACGCGCACTCACATGGATATTCAAAACGTAAGCTGGCCCTGGTCATCACGCAATGAAGCGACAACAACAGCGGAAGAAAATCTCATTTCGTGATTGACAACAGCAAAGCACCCTTGTAGCAGCAAAAGACCCATGGGACCAGTCTGGCATGTGGGAACTGTGAGACCGGTGGGACCTCTGGGACCTGTGCGACCTGTGGGTCCCGTGGGACCTATGGGGACTGTGGGACCTGTGGGACCTGTGGGACCTGTGGGGTCTTTGGGACATGCGGGGCAAATGGGAACTGTGGGACTTGTGGTACCTGTGGGATATGAGGTGCCCGTATGACCTGTAAGACGTGTGCGACCTCAGGGACCTGTGGGACCTGCGATGCCCGTGTGACGTGTGGGACCTGTGGGACCTGTGAGACCGGTGGGGCTTGCGGGACCTGTGGGACTTGTTAGACCCGTGGGACCTGTTGGACATGTGCGGCCTGTACGACATGCTGGTCCTGTAGGACCTCAAGCACCTGTGGGGCCCGTGAAGCCTGTGGGGCCTGTGGGACCTGTGGGACCCGTGGGGCCTGTGAGACCTATGGAACCTGTGGGACCTACGGGACCTGTAGGACCAGGTGGAACCTGTGGTACCTGTGGTGGGATCTGATGGACCTGGAAGTACCTGTGCGGCCTGTACGACCTGCGGCACCTGTGGGCCCTGTGGAGAGCTGTGAGATGTGTGGCACATGTGCGGCGTGTGGGCCTGTGGGGTATGTGGGATCTGTGGGACCTGTGCGGCCTAAGCGACCTTTGGGACCTGTGGCGCCCTTGCGACACGTGGGACATGCGTGACCTGTGGGGCATGTGGGCCCTGTGGGACCTGCGAGACATGTGTGACTTGTAGAACCTGTGAGACCGGTGGATCCTGTGTGATCTGTGCGACAGGTGGGATGTATGAGACTTGCGCGAGCTGTGGAACCTGTGGGACCCTGAGGATCTCTGGGGCATGTGGGGCCGAAACAAAACATGCCAGGCCTATGGGACCTGCGGGGCAGGCGGGAACTGTGGACTTCTGCGACACGTGGGACCTGTCAGACCTGCGACACCTGTGGGACCCGTGGGACCTAATTATGGGAGCTGTGTGACCTGCGAGACCTGTACGCCCTGCGACACCTGTGGGGCCTGTGGGACCTGTGGGACCTGTGGAATACGTGGGACATGTGCGGCCCGTGCGACATGCGGGACCTGTGGGCCCTTCGAGAGAGCTGTGGGATGCGTGGCGCCCGTCGAGCATGTGGGGCACCCGTTGAGCATGTGGGGCCTGCGCGGCTGGCTGATGTCCCTGGGCCGCATTCCTGTCCACACTGTGGAGGAGAACACCGGCCGTCAGTCCGCCATTGTGATGGGGATGGCGAGGTTTGTCTCTGACTTCAGATGCCAGTCGGGCGATCTGTACAAAGTTCAGGTGTCCTGGCGGTCTCGGCCACCGCGGGTGACTTCGGGGATGGACAGCATGCAGGGTCCATCGTGTTCAGGAGCGTCGTAATGAGCCTATGGTGCTGGTGGTTAGAATGGGAATCTACGATGCGGAATCCCACCAACCACACTTAGTGCAGAGTACTTGTAAGCTGGGCCGACAGCCGCTCGCATCGAACTTAGTTGCATCTATGATGGCTTCTTCAACTGCACCTGCTCTTTCATCTACCTCATCGTCCTGCACCTTGCTGGTGTCTGAAGCTTTGCATAGTGCTTAGAAGTGTCCTGGAATCCGAAATCTCCAGGTTCACAACTTTTCCATCCACGCACTCAAACAAGGTAAATAAATACTCTGGGCCGCATACGCCAGATCTCGCAAAAGACCGCGCTCCCGAACTACGCTAAGACAGGGAAGCCGAAAATAACCTTCGATGGGTTAGGTTGTTCCTGAAGGATACCAACCCTCATGTGGACTTGTGGGACCCTTGGGACCTCTGTGGCCTCTACCTGTGGAACCTGTGGGGCATGTGAGGCAGGTAAGAACTGTGGACTTGTGCGACATGTGGGACCTGCGGGACCTGTGAGACCTGTGGGACCTGTGAGACCATCGACACCTGTGGGACCTCTGCGGCCTCTGGGACACGTGAGACCTGTGAGGCCTGTGGGACCTGGGACCTGTAGGACCTGCTACACTTGCGGGACCTCTGGGACCTGTGGGAACTGTGGAACTTGCGGGACCAAGGGTACGTGTGGGAGCTGCAGGACCCAGAGGAACCTGTGCAGCCTGTACAACCTGCGGGACCTGTGGGACCTATGGGATGTGTGTGTGTGGCACCTGTAGGGCTTGTGGGGCCTGTGCGGCGTGTGGGACCTGTGGGACCTGTGGGATCTGCAGAATCGTGGGACAACCTGTGGGACCTGTGAGATCTGTGGGACCTGTGCGGCCTGTACCGTCCTGCGGGACCGTGGCCGTCTGGACCCAGAAATGTGGCCGGCACTGGGGCGAGAGCGCGGTGCCTGCATACATGGCGAAAAAAACTGTACAGCGAAACGGCCGCCGGGCCAGGCGGTCTTGCGCTCCCCGTCCCCCCTGTGGCAGCCAGCAGTGCGCCGTCCAACTATATACCCCGATGGTATCGAGAATGAGGACCAATGGATATAAGTTGAATGACGAGGATCGAGAGGAATCAGACAGGTGAGGCGAGAGCACGCTTCTCGAGCACATTGATCTGTGAGGTCTCTCGGGCGAAGCGGCTGCCGGAGCAGACGGCCTCCCCGGCCCCCCTTGTGGGACCCTTCTGCGGCCCTTTTCTTACGGCTGACCCTGTAGCGGAACGCCAGTGAGGAAGAGCGTGCGTTCCTACAGGGCAGTTGTTTTATACATTGGATGTTTAAACATCTGGGATTTTAATACATGATTAATATATGAATGAATGTATGCATGAACTCGTCATTGTTTTTAATACTAAACCCTGCATTTTTAATACATGATCCGCACGCGGAGCATGTATTAAAAACGGCACTGTGGGGGGCCCTAAGAAAGGTGCAGCCAGGACAGGGGTGAGAGCACGGCCATGTGCAACCTAGTGCGTTCCCCAACCATCCTGTGGTTTGGGTCCTCATTTGAAGAGACAGCGCCCAGCGTCTCCTCTCCTTCCTCCTCCCTCTCCTCCCTCCTCCCATCCTTGCCCCTGCCCTCCGCATGTTTGTGTTTCTGCAGACCCAGTGCAACACTCCATGGCCCCGTAGAGCCGTAGGGACCGAAGGCCCCAGCGGCAGGGTCCACATGGCGGCGCCGCCCCATTTTGGCACACCCCTCACTCCCTCACACGGTTCGCGGCCCAATAAGCAGCTCCACCGAAGACCCGAGTAGCAGGGTCCACATGGCGGCGCCGCTCCATTTTGGCGCACCCCTCAGACGGATCGCAGCCCCATCGGGAGCTCCACCGAAGGCCCCAGTGGCAGGATCCACATGGCGGCGCCGCCCGATTGTGGCGCACCACTCACAAGGTTCACAGCCCCATTGAAGCACTACCGAAGGCCCCAGCGGCAGGGTCTACATTGCGGCGCTGCCCCACATAGTGAGCTCCACTGAAGGCCCAAGTAGCAGGGTCCACACGACGGCACCGCTCCATTTTGGCGCACCCCTCACACGGATCGTGGCCCCGTAGGGACCTCAGCCGAAGGCCGCAGTGGCAGGGTCTGCATGGCAGCGCCGCTCCATTTTGGCGTACCCCACACACGGTTCGCAGGTCCATTGGGAGCCCCACCGAAGGCCCCAGCATCAGGGTCCACATGGCGGCGCCGCCCCATTTTGGCGCACCAATCACACGGCTCGTGGCCAAATGAGCAGCTCCACCGAAGACCCAAGTAGCAGGATACACATCGTCGCGCCGGCCTATTTTGGCGCACCCCTCACACGGATCGCAGCCCCATCGGGAGCTCTACCGAAGGCTCCAGTGGCAGGGTCCGCATGGCGGCGCCGCCCATTGTGGCGCACCCCTCACACGATTTAAAACCCCCCCGGGGAGCCCCACCGAAGGCCTCAGCGGCAGGGTCCACATGGCGGCGCCGCTCCATTTTGGTGTACCCCGCACACGGTTCGTGGCCCAATTGGGAGCTCCACCGAAGGCCCCAGCGGCAGGGTCCACATGGCGGCGCCGCTCCATTTTTGGCGCACCCCTCAAACTGCTCATGGCTCCATAGGGAGCTCCACCGAAGGCTCCAGTGGCGGGGTTCGCATGGCAGTGCCGCCCCAGTTTGGCGCACCCCTCACACGGTTCGTGACCCCACAGGGAGCTCCATCGAGAGTGGTGCTACATCAATGTACTCAGAACTACATGTGGCTGGGTCCTTCGCCAAGATAATGCTTACCATGGATCGTGGCCGTCTGGACCTGAAATGTAGCTGGCATTGAGGCGAGAACGCGCTTCCTGAAGAATGTGTGAAGAAGTCTCCGGCGAAACGGCTACCGCACCGGCTGCAGGACCATGTGTTTATGTTCGCATCTTCCTGAACCCTCCGGCGAGACGCCTCCCAAAAGTGTCACGCTGCCACGCGCCTCGAAGAACAGAGCCAAAACCACAGAACTCGAAGCACATCGGTGTCACGCAGAACGGCGCCAGCAAAACCGCTCGCACACGCGCGCGCGCGCCAGGCCACCGTGCGTAAACACAGTTTGGAGATGGGCGTGCAATGGGCCAATAATAACGGAAGACAGCCGGGGTGAAGAAAACCTCTGACATCTAGAGGTCCACAGCCCGCCCAATATATCCATGCCTTGGAGGGCAAGTCCCGTAGGCAAAAAACGTGTAGACATGTTCCGAGACGCACTGGGCAGGAAAACGAAAATATGGTTCTTCTTTCGCGGGATTTGGCAGATGCTTCAGGCGCTCGAACCTCATATGTTTGACCTCGTCATCCTTCAAACGAACGAATAGTTATCCTGGCGAAAGACCCAACCATGTGCAGTTGTGAATACCGCGTTGTGGAGCCGCTTTCGATGGAACTCCCTATGGGGCCACGACCCGTGTGAAGGATGCGCCAAATGCGGCGGCCCCGCCGTGCGAACTCCGCCACTGGGGCCTTCGGTGGAGCTCCCTCTAGGGCCGCGAACCGTGTGAGCGGTGCGCCACACTGGGCCGGCGCCGTCATGTGGACCCTGCCGCTGAGGCCTTCGGTGGAGCTCCCTCTGTGGTCGCGAACCGTGTGAGGGGTGCGCCAATATGGAGCGGCGCCGCCATGTTGACCCTGCTACTTGGGCCTTCGGTGAAACTCCCAATGGGGCCACGAACCACGTGAGGGGTGCGCCAAAATGAACGGCGCCGCCATGTGGACCCTGCCACTGGGGCCTTCGGTGGAGCTGCTCATTCGGCCACGAACCGTGTGAGGGGTGCGCCAAAGAGGTTCGGCGCCGCCGTGTGGACCCTGCTACTTGGGCCTTCGATGGAGCTCCCCATGGGGCATGGGGCAACGACCCTTGTGAGGGGTGCGCCAAAATGAAGCGGCGCCGTCATGTGGACCCTGCCACCGTGGCCTTCGGTGGAGCTACTTATGGGGCCACGAACCGTGTAAGAGGTGCGCCAAAATGGGGCGGCGCCGCCATGTGGACTCTGCTACTTGGGCCTTCGGTGGAGCTCCCCATGGGGCCACGAAACGGTGTACTGTGTGAGGGGGGACGCATGCGAGTCCCGCCACTGGGACCTTCGGTGGGGCTCCCTATGTGGCCACGAAGCGCTGTACTGGCAATGCCGAAACAGAGGCATGCGGAAGACAGAGGCAAGGAGGGGGAGGAGGGAGGAGAGGAAGGAGGAGACGAGAGGAGGAGACGCGGGGTGCTGTCCCTTCAAAACGAGGACCCAACACCACATGATGTTTGGGAAAAACAATCGCCACCCAACCACCGTTGCAAGGCGGCATCCAGCCACCATCGACGTCCACCAACATCATGCCCATCAGCAGATCATACTCTCTATAGTAGTGAGCAGCACCAACATCCTTCATTACAAAGCAAGGTTGACTGAAGCTGGCTGTACCGCCATTGCCCGCTTATGTTGCAACGCGCTGCGCTAGCCTCTCCGCGCCGAAAGTTCCGAAATCCAATTCTGCCCGTAGTTTTGTGGGGCGCGTGCTGCCTCTACGTCTTGTATGCTCGCTTTGTTACTGATCAGGTGTCATTGCTTGCCTGTCCTGACAGCCCTTGTCTTCGCCCACCCCCTTGGTATCAACTTCCTGCAATGACCACTAACAGGAGGCCGCCACTGCAGGCGCTCAAGATGCAACGAGGACGAAAGGACAGCGGAAGGCGAAGCTTGCGCGGAAGAGGCGGGACACCGTGCCTTCACCGCAGCACATATTCGCCGTCGTGTTTGTTAGATTCGCAACGCATGGCTCCCTTTGTTTATCTCTCTCTCTCTCTCTCTCTCTCTCTCTTTCCGTCTTGGTTTGATTGACTGGACGACGGCCGGCGCATCACTGCACAGCGCGGCCACACCGCAGCGTAAAACGAACTGCTACAGGCAGAGCCGTGGCAGACACGGTGGCACTGCCTGCGAGACGTACGCGCAGGCGCGCCCAGCTGCGGGGACCAAACAAAAAAACGAATGGCGAAAGACCCAACCATATGCAGGTGCAAGTACCGCACTTGTAAGTATCGCCTTCGGTGGAAGCCCCTTGTTAGGGCCACGAAATGCTGTACTGGGTGGGGGAGACGCATGCGGGCTGCGCCACTGGAACCTTCGGTGGAGCTCCCTATGGGGCCACGAAACGCTGTACTGGGTGGTGGAGACGCATGCGTGCTGCGCCACTGAGACCTTCAGTGGAGCTCCCCATGGGTCCACGAAGCACTGCACTCGGCGGGGTAGACGCATGCGGGCTGCGCTAGTGGGACCTTCGGCAGAGCTCCCTATGGGGCCACGGGGCCACGAAGCGCTGTACTGGGTGGGGGAGACGCATGCGGGCCGGGCCACTGGGACCTTTCGTGGAGCTCCCCATGGGACCACGAAACGGTGTACTGGGTGTGGGAGACGCATGCGGGCTGCGCCACTGGGGACCTTAGGTGGAGCTCCCGATGGGGCCATATGGGGCAACGAAACGCTATACTGCGTGTGGGAAACGCATGCGGGCTGCGCCACTGGGACAATCGGTGGAGCCCTCTACGGGGCGACGAAGCGCTATACTGCATGTGGGAGCCGCAAGCTGGCTGCGCCACGGGGACCTTCGGTGGAGCTCCCGATGGGACCACAAAGCGCTGTACTGGGTGGGGGAGACGCATGCGGGCTGCGCCACTGGGAACCTCGGTGGAGCCTCCTATAGGGTCACGAAACGCTGTACTGGGTGTGGGAGAAGCATGCTGGCTGCGCCTCTGGGGCCTTCGGTGGAGCCCCGTATGGGGCCACGAAACGCTGTACTGGGTGGGGGAACGCATGCGGGCTGCGCCAGTGGGACCTTAGGTGGAACTCCCTATGGGACCACGAAACGCTATACTGCGTGTGGGAGACGCATGCGGGCTGCGCCAGTGGGACGTTCGGTGGAGCTCCCGATGGGGCCACGAAACGCTGTACTGGGTGCGGGAGACGCATGCGGGCTGCGCCAGTGGAACCTTCGGTGGAGCTCCATATGGAGACACGAAACGCTGCACTGGTTTTGGGAGACGCATGCGGGCTGCCCCACTGGGGCCTTAGGTGGAACTCCCTCGTTATGGAGCCACGACATGCTGTACTGAGTGGAAGAGACGCATGCGGGCTGCGCCACTGGGACCTTAGGTGGAGCTCCCCTATGGGGCCACGAACCGCTGTACCGCGTGGGAGGAACGCATGCGGGCTGCGCCAGTGGAACCTTCGGTGGAGCCCCCTGGATGGGGCCACGAAGCGCTATACTGCGTGTGGGAAACGCATGCGGGCTGCGCCACTGGGACCTTCGGTGGAGCTCCCGATGGGGCCACGAAACGGTGTCCTGGGCGTGGGAGACGCATGCGGGCTGCGCCACTGGAACCTTCGGTGGAGCAGTTCCCTATGCGACCACGAAACGCACTGGGTGCGCCGAAACACAGACATGCGGAGGGCAGAGGCAAGGAGGGGGAGGAGGGAGGAGGGGAGGAGAAAGGAAGGAGGAGACTGCGGGGGCGCTGTCTCTTCAACGCATCGCGACAGCGTGGAGCTCGAACCTTTCCCTGCACAACTCCTCCTGCTCCAGCTTCTCCGTCTCCCTTCTCTCCACTCTCCTTCTCCTCCTCTGCTGCCTCATCCTCTTCCTCCGCCGCCTCCTCATCCCTCCCCTCCCCCTCCCCCTCCTCCTCCCCCTCCCCCTTCATCCCCCTTCTCCTCCTCCTCCTCCTCCTCCTCCTCCTCCTCCTCCTCCTCCTCCCCTCCTCCTCCTCCTCCTCCTCCTCCTCCTCCTCCTCCTCCTCCTCCTCCTCCTCCTCCTCCTCCTCCTCCTACTCCTCCTCCCGTCCTCCTCCTCCTCCTCCTCCTCCTCCTCCTCCTCTCCTCCTCCTCCTCCTCCTCCTCCTCATCCTCCTCATCCTCATCCTCATCCTCATCCTCATCCTCATCCTCATCCTCGTCCTCCTCTTTTTCTCTTTCTCTCTCTCTTCTTCTTTCTCTTTCTCTTTCTCTTTCTCTTTCTCTTTCTCTTTCTCTTTCTCTTTCTCTTTCTCCTCCTCCTCCTCCTCCTCCTCCTCCTCTCCTCCTCCTCCTCCTCCTCCTCCTCCTCCTCCTCCTCCTCCTCCTCCTCCTCCTCCTCCTCCCCGCGTGCAGCACCACCCCCGCGCCCCGCGCAGGGGGGCCACAGGGGCCAGGGTAGCCACAGGCGCATGCGTTAAGAAACGCCCTGTGAGGAGTACAGTCATGGCACGGCCAGAAGGAACGCCAGATAAGGAACGAAGGGGCTTTCCCGGCCACGGCGCGCCTCGTCCACGAACCATTTCCCCGACCTGAACCCCAAGGAACGGCCCGAAAACTCGAGCCACCACTGAGCCCGAAGTGGTCCTTATATCGGCGCCTCGACTGTATGCAGCGACGGCCGCCGAGGATACGGTCGGGAACTTTGCTCAGCATGTCCTGGCGGTGGCCCCGGCGGCGGCCCCGGCGACACGCTTGGCTTTGCGAGCGGATAGCGTGCCGCTCCGCTCCACGGAGCGGGAGGCCGGAACAGCTCTGGACGTTGACCCATTGGGATCGGGGAGTGGATAGCGTGTAGCGCCGAAGCGTGGGCCAGAACCGGCGGAGCGACACGCTAAGCCAAAGTTCCTGACCGTAGCCACGCTGCGAGACCGAAGCGGCTCTCCTCAGATGCCCGCAGAGCAGTTGCAACGTGACGCAGCCTCCAGGACTCGAACCTCGGGCGTCGGAAAGGACTTCGCAGGAGGAGGAGGAGGCGGGGCCAACAGGGGTGCGAGATCTTGCGCTGCCCTGGAGGAGCAATAGCGTGAGCGTTTTCTGATTCGGCGTTTCGACATTGGGCGGAGAGGGGGGTGGAGGGAGGGGTCTGGCTCAAGACCTCTGTTTAGCGCGACTGTTTGCAACAGTGCGTCCTTCGGGGGGGACTCCACCTGCTTGAAACAGGCGCCAAGAACAGCCAGGATCCATTCCATGGCGGGGGGGAGACAGGGGGGGGCAAGGGTCCGAGCCGTTCGGCAAAACAATGAATAAGAAAACGACGACAATCGATTCGCTTGTTTTCGTCGCCTTCGTCTTCCCGACCGCACCCAAGCTTCGTGCTGTTTTGAGCAGGGACCGACCGTCCCGGCTTTCCGATAGTCCTACCACGAAATGTTCTTAGAACCCAAAAATGTTCGAAGAACAAAAACAATGTTCTTAGAACAGAAGCCCGATGTGATAAAACAAGACAGACTCCGCCAGAAATGTTCTGAGAACATTTCGTGGGAACCACAAAAGGTTCTCAGAACATTGTTTGGTAGGGCTATAGTCCGGAGCGGCCAAGAGGGGGGTGTCCAAGAGGGGGGGGGGCAAAATCATGACCGGCGGCATGTGCGCGGCCCAGCGGGGGGGGCCTGGGACGCACCGAAATAAGAAGAGGCGCCATGAAACCTGCGGAGGTATCATGGCCCGCGCCATGAGGTCCCCCCCCCCCCCTAGTCATCACCCCTCTCTCTTCCGCCCCCGACATGGGCGAGCCAGGACGCCTCGCCACTGCTTGACCGCTCTCACCGCCTGCCCGCCCCCGCCCCGGCAGCGGCAGCGGGCCGGTCCGGGCCACCGGCGCCGCCAGCCCCTGGCCCTGCGGGCGGGGCAGCCGCGCAGGGGGGCGGGGGCGGGGCGAGGCGGAGGCAGCGGCTCGGGGGAGAGACAAGAGGGTGAGGGGCGGCGGTCAGGCTGGAAGCCGGGATGGGGCGGAGGGGGGAGGCGCTAATCTCACGGGGCTGCCACGTCGAAGATGTGGGAAGGCCTGCGCTGCGTCCCCCTCTGGGGTGGCCGAGTCCCCCCCCTGCCGGGAGGCGCGGCCGAACCTGCCCGCCGCAAATGCATGGGAAGGACGGCGTAGGTCGGAGGGGGCGCTGGGAGAAACCCACAACCCACGTGAACACATATGTACATATCTGCATATATCTTTATATATATGTGTATATATACATAGAAAGATATAATACTGGAATGCTAAAACACGCATTCTGTTTCTAACGCAGTCCCCGGCGCTGTGATGACACTTATGTCGGGGATTGCGGGCTCGTCGGGGGGAGTCATCGGGCAATCCCAGGAGGACGACTCGATGTCAGAGAAGGGTTGCGGCCGTCTTGAGTCTTCATGGGATGTCGCAGGGTTTCCTTGGACTGGCTTTGGGGCTGTTTTGGCACCGATCTTGGGGAGGGCAAGTGTCTTTGTACCCAATGGCGCTCGTTGTCACGTCACGCAAATCTTGGCTTGCGGGATCGTCGGGAAGATCGCTGAACAGCCTGAGGGCAATGACTGCTTTTCTGATGAAATGTCGAAGCCGTAATATGCTTATCTTTGGATGTCGTCGCATTTTATTGCATTCGCCTTGGCGCTGGTTTGGGGCAGCGGGAGCTGCAGAGCATGAATAAAGATTGGCTGCAGATTTGTTTACACGATGTGATTTCCATGGGAATGCTCGTGGGGAGGAGTGGGGACAAGTGGAGTACGTGGACGAATGAGGAGAGGTGGGAAAGAACATAAGGAAATGAGAAGGGGATGGATGGAGAGAAGTGCGACTGGGTGGGAGGGAGGGCGGAAGAGAGGAGCGGATTGGATTGGAGTGGAGTTGACTGCAATGTAGATGAAATGGATTGTGGAGGAGTGGAGAGACGGGAGGAATGAGGAGAGGGATGAAGTCGAAAAGGGTGCAGACGAATGGGGAAGAGTGGGGAGGAATGGGAAAGAGTGATCAGGGGTGGGGAGGGGTGGGGAGGAGTGGGGAGGAATGGAGCGGAGTATGTAGGAATGGGGACGAGTGGAGTGAAGTGGAGTGACTGGGGGTATCTCCGAGTTCCCCATCTTCCCTAAACGACAGAACTATTGAAGGAAAGCCCGCGGGAAGCCGCCCGCGAGAAGAACCCGAGAAGCAGAAGCGCCCCTCCAGTCTCGAGCTCCTCTCGACCCTCGAGTTACTGTGGCCCTGCCTCCCCCTCCCCTCCCCTCGAGTTACTCGAGTTCCTCGACCCTCGAGTTCCTCGGCCCTCGAGTTCCTCGACCCTCGAGTTCCTCGACCCTCGAGTTCCTCGAGCTCTCCTCGAGCTCCTCGACGCTCCAGCCTCAGAGCCCCGCTTGCCTCGGGCACCTCCCGGCCCTGCCCTCCCCGCACCGCGGGGGGGCGGGGGGCGCGGCGGGAGCGCCTGCGCGGGCCGGCGGCTGCCGCGCCATGGGGCGCGCCGCG
>CAUYUJ010016415.1:244671-274758 GCA_963575745.1 Prorocentrum cordatum | reverse complement strand
TCCTCCTCCTCCTCCTCCTCCGCCTCCTCCTCCTCCTCCTCTCAGATGGGAGCGGGGCAGATGCCTCGAGACCGCCGGAAAGCTAGGGCCCCGAATTTCGCGCTGCGCGCTGCGCGAGGCGCGCAGCGCAGATCGCTTCGCGTTATCGCGCCGCCTCCCCGGGGAAAAGGGGAGGATAAGGAGGAATCGGAGCCGAACCGCTAAGCGCGAAGCGGAAAAAAACTTCGCGCCCTCGAGGGCGCCCTTGGAAAGGCTCGGTTTGGGAAGAGAGCCATCATAGGCCTTCGACCTCCACATCTTCTTGAGCACGCTTCGGGGCCGGATTCGCGTCACAGCGGCCCGCGAGGTGGGCATCAGAGCCGTCTCACCATGGCCAATCAGTTCATGTTCTGCCATTGACCTCATTACATGCGTAGCATCCCTCGCGTTGTGAAAGAACAAAACACGACGGGAAGTGCTGCTTCGCTATTCTCGGCCTCGGGGGGGGCCCTTGCCCGGGCCCTGGGAGCGTCAGAAAACGACCCAGGACGAAAAGCCGGCCCCTGGGAAGGGGGTCCAGACTTCTGAGGGTCTCGCCATGACAGAAAAAGTCACGACGTCGGGGGTCTGGGTCCACAGCTGGTGCAAAAAAAAAATGCGGTTGCCATCGAAGAGGATCATGGAAAGACGTCGTGCGAAGAGGCCAAGGAGGCAGCCATCCCCGTGCCAAGCCGTTGCAACGAATGTGCGTGGCACCCCACTTCGACAACGAAATGCCCTCCGCCCGTGCAACCGCTGCCAGATGCGAAGGCGAGTGCGCGCGGCACCGAGGCGAGAGGCCCCACTTCGGAAGGCAAGCCTCCGTCCTGATGCACTCTGCAACGGTCTAAGGCAAGCGTGCGCGGCGCTGAGCTGCAGCGCCATCTTGAAGATGGCCCGCCCTCCTTCTGTGCAGCTTTAGCGAAGTCGAAGCTCCGGAGACCGCAACTGACGAGGAGATTTCGGGCGAAACGCCCGGGCCGCCTGCCAGCACGTCTGAGGGCGCGGCACGGGGAAGCTGTCCGCGAGGGAATGGAGGGAGGACGACGAGGGGAGAGGCAGGAGGGGAGGAGCGTGAACGAGCGAGGAGAAGAGGAGGTAGGTGCGAGCAGGAAGGAGGCAGGGGAAAAAAGAAGAAGGACGGAGGAGGGGAGGGGAGAGGAGGGAAGGAGGGAGGAAGGGAAGGGGGGGAGGAGCGGGGGAAGGGAGGAGAGGAGGAGGGGGTGCGGAGGGCAGGGGGGGAGGAGGGGGAGAGGGGGAAAGAGAGGAGGGGCCAGTGCTCGGCTGCGGGACGGGCTGGACTTCAGCCTGCGAGCCGAGCGCGCCGTGGCCTCGCGGGGCCACCTGCTTGGGTGGGAGCAACGGCTCGAGGTCTCTCCTTAGCGGGAGGGGGAGGAGGAGGAGGAGGAGGAGGAGGAGGAGGAGGAGGAAGAGGAGGAGGAGGAAGATTCCAGCCAGCAGCAGGCCCCACGAATACTGGACTGACTTACCCCCCTGAAATCAGATCTTGCCCCAAAAAATGCGACATCGCGAAAAGCGCGGCCAGAGCCCCAGATCCCGTCTTGCTGCTGCATCTTTCGAGCTGGCTCGATGTGTGATGGTCCCAGGGCGCGAAGCGGGGCGAAAACGCTGTGTCCTCGTCGTCGTCGCCGCCGCCGTCGTCGTTGTCGTCGTCGTCGCCGCCGCCGCCGCTGTCGTCGTCGTCGTCGTCGCCGTTGTCGACGCTGTCGTCACCGCCCCGCATAGCGCGCAACAGGAGCGAAGCCCAAGCAGGAGGCTCGGGGAAAACAGCCTGCCAGAGACAAGCGGCTCGTGCCCGAATTGGCTGCAGGGCGAGCTCCGCACGGCCCGGACCTCGCCCTGGGTAGCCTCCTCCTCCTCCTCCTCCTCCTCCTCCTCCTCCTCCTCCATCTCCTCCTCGCCCTCCTCCTCCTTCGTATCCACTTCCTTCTCATCCTTCTCCTCCTCCTCCTCCTCCTCCTCCTTCTCCTTCTCCCCTCCTCATCCTCCTCCTCCTCAGCCTCCTCCCTCACCTCACCACAACCCGCACCACCACCACCACCAGCAACATCACCACCTACAACTACAACAACACATGCTCAACTCGCCATCGATCGCCATCACCACTAGCAAAAGCACAGTCATCATCGTCGTCATCATCATTATCATGAGCATCATCATCATCATCAGCAGCATCATCAGCATCAGCATCAGCATCACCATCATTAGATGCAGCATCATCATCATCATCATCATCAGCATCAGCATCATCATCATCATCAGCAGCATCATCATCATCATCATCATCATCATCATCGTCATCATCGTCACCATCATCAGCATCAGCATCATCATCATCCTCAGCCTGATTTTAATCATCACCAGTATCATCAACACTATCGTCATTATCATCACCGTCGCGATCAACATCACCATCATCACCAACCTTACTGGCAGAACCATCATCATCACCAGCAGCAGCAGCACCATCATCATATATATTCAGCATCATCATCACCCTCAGCACCGTCACCTGTAACACCATCCTCATGCAGCAGCATCAGTTCCATCATCATCATCAACAACATCATCATCAGCATCGTCGTTACCAGCATCACCATCATCATCAGCAGCAGCATCCTCATCATCCACATCATCATAATCAGCAGCAGCATCATGACCCGCAGTATCAACAGCACCAGCAGCAACACCACCATCAGCACTACCAGCATCAGCATCATCATCCTCATACACATACTCATCATCGTCACGAATGGCATCATCATCATCCTCATCGTCATCAACAGCATCAGCTGCTGCAGCAGCGCCGCAGCAGCAGAATCTGAATCACCATCATCGTCATCATCATCAGGATCATCATCAGGATCATCATCAGCATCATCATCATCATCATCATCATCATCATCATCATCATCATCATCATCACCGTCATCATCATCATCATCATCATCATCATCATCATCCTCATCATATCATCATTGTCGCCGTAGTCGTCGTCATCGTCATCCTCACCGTCATAATCGTATTCGTAATTGTCATCGCCATCGGAATCCGCATCGTCATCAACATCATCAGCGTCGTCAGCATCAGCAGAATCATCCTCATCGTCATAATAGTCGTCCGCATCATCACCATTATCATCATCATCATCATCATCATCATCATCATCATCATCATCATCATCATCATCATCCTCATCATCATCATCATCATCATCATGATCATCATCATCATCAGCAGCATCATCATTATCATCATGATCAGCATCACCGTCATCATCGGCAACCTCATCGTTATCGTCGACAGCACCATCATTATCACCGTCACCATCATCACCATCAGCATCGTGAACATCCTCAACAGCAGCAATCAATTATCATCATATTCGTCATCCTCGTAGTCGCCATCCTCAGCATGAACATCGCAATCGTCATCGTAATCGCCCTCATCCGCATCAACATCATCATCTATCCAACCATCCCCCAGATTCCCCTTCTTTCCATGAGCATCATCGGTATCAACAGTATCGACGCCATCGTAATTCTCGTTATCAGCATCATCATCATCATCATCATCATCATCATCATCATCATCATCAGCTTCGTCGTCATCATCACCAGTATTATCCTCGTCCTTATCCTCATCTTCATCACCAGCATCATCAACATCATCGTCATTATCATCACCGTCACCATCAACAGCATCATCATCATCAGCAGCTTCAGCTTCATCACCATCGCCAGCAGCACCATCATCGTCGTCACCGGTATCGACATCGCCTTCGACACAATCATCATCATCACCACCACACTCAGCACCGCCATCATTAGCATCGCAAGCAAACTCATCACCATCGACGTCATCATCATGAGCAGCAGCAGCAGCAGATCATCATCATCATCATCATCATCATCATCATCATCATCATCATCATCATCATCATCATCATCATCATCGGTATCAGCACCATCATCATCACCACAATCACTGCCACCATCATCATAATCAGCATCTTCATCATCATGCCCAGCTTCATCTTCATTTTCAACTGCATCGTCATCTTCAGCATCAGCATCGTCAGGGTCATCGGCATCAGCATCTGCATTCTCATCATTACCCTGCTAATCCGCATTCTCTTCCTCATCATCATCATCATCATCATCATCATCATCATCATCATCATCATCGTCGTCGTCGTCGTCATCATCAGCATCATCCTCATCATCATCGTTGTCGTCGTCATCATCATCACCAGCATCACCTATCTCATCATCATCAGCGGCAGCTGCAGCAGCATCTTCATCAGCATCAGCATCGTCATCATCATCAACGTCATCGTCGTCGTCATCGTTGCCATCGTCGTCGTCATCCCGACCTGCGCGAAACTGGAGGGAGCCCTGGATGAACATGAAGCGCGAGCGCTTCTGGCTGAGGTTCTCGGCATGCCTCCCACAAGAGAAAGAGGAGGAGCGACGACGACGAGGAGCGGACGCCGCGGACGACGACGAGGCGAGACGACGACGAGGAGGAGCGATGACGACGAGGAGGAAGCAGACGGCGAGGCCTACGACAAGGAGGAGCGGACGCACCAGACGCTCTCGGCGCGCGAGGAGGGCCGAAAGCGAGGCCTGATCAGATGTTGCCCGAGAAGCTGGAGATTGTGCTCTTGTGGCTGGAAGTCGAGAATATCCCTATCCGTCACCTGCCGAGGCAGATCCCAGAGACCACAGCCTCAACCATCTGGCCTTAGTCAAAGCCCAGACAATTGTCCGTAGCAGTGGTCGTTCAATCGTTCCTTCGTTCGTCTGTTCGTTCGATTTTTGTTCCTCCTCCTCCTCCTCCTCCTCATCATCATCGTCATCATCATCATCACCATCATGATCATCATCATCATCATCATCATCATCATCATCATCGTCGTCATCATCATCATCATCATCATCATCATCATCATCATCATCATCATCATGAGCAGCAGCAGCAGCAGATCATCATCATCATCATCATCATCATCAGCATCATCAGCATCATCATCATCATCATCAGCATCATCATCATCCTCATCCTCATCCTCATCCTCATCCTCGTCCTCCTCATCCTCCTCCTCCTCTTCCTCCTCCTCCTCCTCATCCCCCCCCTTATCCTCTTACCTCTTACCTGGCTGCGGAGGAAGGGTCCGCCGAGGGCTCCAAAAGAAGGAGAACGGCAAAGCCCGAGGCCGGCTCCATCCGGGGAGACTTCTGATGTCACCGAAGGAAGTTCCAACGACCAGAGCCCACATCTGGAAACTGCCCTCTTACTCGGGCCATGCCTGGAGATCTGGCGGCAACTTGCCCGCTGACGGGCGGGTGATAAAACTCCTCCTCCTCCTCCTCCTCCTCCTCCCTCCTCCTCCTCCCTCCTCCTCCTCCTCCTCCCTCCTCCTCCTCCTCCTCCTCCCTCCTCCCTCCCTCCCTCCTCCCTCCCTCCCTCCCTCCCTCCTCCCTCCTCCCTCCTCCCTCCTCCTCCTCCCTCCTCCTCCTCCTCCCTCTCCTCCTCCCTCCTCCCTCCTCCTCCTCCTCCTCCTCCTCCTCCTCCTCCTCCTCCTCCTCCTCCTCCTCCCTCCTCCTCCTCCTCCTCCTCCTCCTCCTCCTCCCCCTCCTTCGCCTCCTCCTCCTCCTCCGCTTCCTCCTCCTCCTCCTCCTCCTCCTCCTCCTCCTCCTCCTCCTCCTCCTCCTCTCCCTCCTCTCCCTCCCCTCCTCCATCCCCTCGATCCTGGATCATCTCTCCTCTCTCTCTCTCTCTCTCTCTCTCAGAGAGAGAGAGAGAGAGAGGCCAGGCGGGGGGGGGCGTGAGCGGGCCGCTGCGGAGGAGGGCCGCCTGCTGACCGCGTAGGCCGCAGAGAACAGCGCGCACATCAGGAGAGGCACCAACGCAGCCCAGCCCTCCTTGGGCCGCCTGGGGCCCTGCCTCGGGGGGGGCGCGGCCGTTGTCGGAGGGGGGGTGGAGGGGGGGGTCGTCGTCGTCAGAACAGGGGGGGGGGGAAGGAGGAGGAGGAGGAGGAGGAGGAGGAGGAGGAGGAGGAGGAGGAGGAGGAGGAGGAGGAGAGGAGGAGGAGAGAGGAGGAGGAGGAGGAGGAGGAGGAGGAGGGAGGAGGAGGAGGAGGAGAGGAGGAGGAGGAGGAGGAGGAGGAGGAGAGGAGGAGGAGGGGGAGGAGGAGGAGGGAGAGGAGGAGGGGGGGAGGAGGGGGGAGGAGGGAGGAGGAGGGGGAGGAGGGAGGAGGAGGAGGAGGAGGAGGAGGACGACGATTTGAGGCACTATGGCTTTGGGGTACCGTAACCCCGTTATTGGGCCCAGCTTCCTGGATGTAGGGCACGATGGCCCGTGGATGCCAATGGCCTGGGGGTCATCTGATCTGGGTCCAGGCCGCACGTTGTGGACCAACGAATCCAAAGAGCCTAGGCGCCGTGGCCCAGGCACTGCAGCTCCAGCGAGGAAGTGCATTCAATTTGTGTGTGCGTTGTTGCTGTTATTGAGGACTGTGGACGGGGGGCGGGCTGGGAAACCGCTCGATAATCGACAAAGCTCTGGTGTCACGGAATACTGCGCGGGAGCTCTGGCTGCTGGCGCGCCCAGTCGATAACGGACGGGCCGACACGCCAGGAATTCAGACTTCCCGTTCCCGGTGGGAGTTCACCAGGGGCGGAAAATCGGACAGTTCCTCTGGCGCACGCCCGTACCTCGTCAGAGTGTGTGTATGTGTGTGTGTGTGTGTGGGGGGGGGGGGGGGGGGCGACGCCCTCGCCGGATTTACACTGAGGTGCAAACATGTACACTGATGCGCACGCAGCACGAATCAGCCCAGGGGCACGGCCCAAATGTCACGAACACGGTACGGGACCAGTTTGAGCGAGCCTTGGGACGTATGCGGGTCCGTACGCATTCTGGCTCAAGTCGGACTGATGGCGTAGCATGAAGAGTTGTATAGTCGTCGGTCCATCACCTACTGGACACACATATATACATATCATTTACCGTCCATTGTGAGACCTTCTTGTTGGCGCCACTGCGCCGATGGCAAAACAAGATACAGGTAATGCATGGAACACGTGGAGCAATGATGGTATGAGAGGCCCCGAAGCTGAAACGGACGATGCGGGAATAGACATACCTGTACAGAGTACGCGATGGCATAGGCAAGCAGCCTGAAGATCGTTGGTGTTTTTGTTGATGTGGGCCTTGCCTTTGCCCTGAAGCTCACCGGGATCCTCAATCTGTAGTGGGCACCCTTGTGGATCACTTCAAACAAGCAACTTTACAAAGTCAGAGGAGAGGCCATGCTACACTCGACTAAGATTGTTGAGGGAACAAGAGCATTCGGTGACACTGGCCGGTGACCTCAATGGGCCGCATGGAGGCCCCAGCAGGTCACCGACGTCAACTGCGGGAACCAGAGGTCGGTGACCTCAGGAGGCCGCTTGGTGGCCACAGAAAGTCACCGACGCAAGAAGTGGGAAGGTCCCCCCTGTCATCCGAAACGGTGTCGCAGGGTATGCCCAGAGACACGCCAACCGCCACCGTCGGTTGGCGATTCTGACCTTCACATCTGCGCTGTTCCGAGCAGGGAGAGGAGGGGGAGGGGTCGTCGTCGTCGCAAGGGGGGAAGGAGGGGGAGGAGGGGGAGGAGGAGGAGAAGGTGACCCCCCCGCGACCTAACCCGCGACCCACCCGCGAACCCCCCGCGAACCCCCCGCGCCCGCCCCCTCACTCTTACCCGCAGCTGCGGGATGCTACATAATTTTCATTGCGGGAAATGCCCCATCGGAAGACAACCCCCTGAGAACCCTCAACTATTCCAAACACATTCCTGGGAACTCAACGCCGCGAACCAACTTGACTGTTGCGTCCTGGCAATCCTAAAGCGTGCCAAAGCATCTTTCCTGGAAGTACACCGCGAATCAATGTGCCAGTTACGTCTGAACAATTCTAAACCGTGCCGGAAAAATCATCCTCGGGACTTCAAGAATACGAATCCTGGAACCTGGAACAAGCTTGTAAGACGAATCTGCGCAGCGCCAACGCGAGAGCCACGTTTTGACGGCCGCAAGCCTTGGAGACGATTGCGTGCCGAGTTAAAAAGCGAGAGCTGCACTCTGAAAACGGGCCGCCCTCCACCATTTGAGACTGCTGCGAACTCTGAGGACGAGCGCGCGCGAAGCTAAGGGGCGAGAGCCACGCTTTGAAAAAACGAGCCTCCCTCCATCCTCGAAGCTGCTGCAGGCTCCTGCGACGAACGTGCGCGAACGCGAACGCGGAAGAGGAGGAGGAGGAGAAAGGAGGAGGAGGAGGAAGAGGAGGAGGAGGAGGAAGAGGAGGAGGAGGAGGAGGAGGAGGAGGAGGAGGAGGAGGCAGGGCGGAGAGGACGAGGAAAAAGAAGATGGCGGAGGAGGACGAGGAGGAGGAGGACAGGGAGAGGGAGGGGGAGCAAGAGAGGGAGGAGAGGGAGGAGGAGAGGGCAGAAGAGGGGGGGGAGAGAAGGGGGGGAGGGAGGGGGAGGAGGAGGAGGAGTCAAGCTGTTGTGATGCATTCGCCCTGCTTGGGCCTCCGGGGGCCTGCGGAGGAAGAGGAGGGGAAGGAGAAGCAAGAGTGCGGAAACGACGAGGACGACGATTGAGAGGATGAGACGGACGCCAACGAGTGATGGCAGAAGAGGTGCGGCAGAAGGAGGAGGGCGAGGACACCGACGCCGACGACAACGCCGACACCGACGCCGACGCCGACGCCGCAGCCGCCGCCGCCGACGACGACGACGACAACGACGACGACGACCGAGGAGGAGGAGGAGGAGAGGGAAAGCAGGGGCAGCAGCAGCAGCAGGGGAAGAAGGGAAGAGGGAGAGCAGGACGAGGAGACACATAAAAAAAATACCTGCCCGAGTGAACGAGACGCCTCCACGGAGTCCGAGCACAGGAAGCGTGGCACCGAGAAGCTTCCCGGCTGTGGCAAGCGCCAGTCCAACTCGCACCGGAATCTCCCACAGAGTGCCTCCAGAGCCGGTGCCTTCCTGGGGCGCCAGCCCCTCGACATCTCGTCCCCTTTCCCCTTCCCCTTCCCCCTCCCCTTCACTTCCCTTCCCTTCCCCTTTTCCCCTGTTCATTTTCCCCTTTCCCTTCCCTTCCCCTTTCCCCTGTCCCTTCCCTTCCCCTTCCCCTTTCCCTCCCCTGCCAGTTCCTTCCCTTTTCTCTTCCCCTTTCCCTTCCCTTACCATTTCCTCTTTCCCTTCCCTCCCCGTCCCTTGCCATTTCCCCTTTCGCCTTGGTGTCATAGGGTGCGCCATAGATCGCGCCACGCTGTACAGCATAGGTGCACCATAGGTTGAGTCATTACTCACACCATAGGCCCATATATTGCACCATGAATGGCGCAAGAGCTGTACCAGCCATGGATGTGGCTCGCGCTAGAGCGGAGACACCGTTGCCAAAGGAGAGCTGTTGTCGAAGAGGTTTGTGAACTTCCACGCGCCTGCGCCGTATTGTTCTGTCGGGGCCACCATGCTGCTAAAAAGCCGTAGTCGGTGGGCGAGTGGATTATGGTTGCTGGTCAACTCCTGCTTTCGAGAAATGAAGGCCGTCTAAACTGCACTCGTGTGGTGGTGGATGTTCGTGTCCGTCGGACTGTCGAAGCCGATCATTCGACCGAAGCACTTGAGATTGCCGCTGTAAGGAAAGATATCGATGTCCATGCCCTGGACACATGCTAATCGTGAGCTTGCCCTGCCCGTGCGTCGCGTGGCGTTACTCCTGATATGTCTGGCTCGGGTGTACTTCGAGCCCGTGCTGTTGTGACGCTGTCATAATGTCGTCGAGCATCGCACTGAGCCGCGGGAGAGGAGAAGGAGGCACCAAAGGAGAAGCACCCCCTGAACAGTTCTTGTCAACCGAAGTGGATCACAAGAACTGGCTGCGGGAGCATTGTACTCCTTCACGCACCACGGACGGAATGCAATGTTGTGACGCGTATCTCTGCCACTCGATGTCCTCGGGATGGGGTCTGCGCTGCAACCGAATCCGAATCGCCACGCAGAGGTGGTAGGCGCGGTTGCCGGCGAAGCGGTGGAGATGTCACTCTCAGGTGAACATGTCGCTGCCGCTGCGGCCAGATCATCCTGGACACGTGGCCAGCGCTGCGGTCGGACCGCTGAAATGTGACCGGCGCTCAGGCAGGAGCTTCATTTCGAAAATCCGCGCTATTCTCGCGGCCAGTGCCGCCAGAGCCCACCGACAGCGGGACCAGCGTCAGGTAAGGTGCCCGGCGTCAGGCTAGGGGTTAGGGGGTGGGGGTCCTTGTAACGGGTGCTTTGCTTCGCTTAGATCGGATCAAGAGTACCGTATACCCCCTCGGCTCTCGGGGTGAGAGCATTCAGCAAAAGGGCGCGCAGACTGCTGCAATGCCAAGTCCGGTCGACCCCTTCCGCTGAAGTCTCCAGAGCCCTCTGGAGGTGCCTGGGTGCCTCCGAAGGCCCCGGGCCAAACAGCTGACATGCAGAAACGTCTGACGAGATCGTCTTCCGTCCTTCCCTCCTCGGGCGGGTGGTAATGGGGGGGGGACTCAATAAACGTGGGGTGGAGAAATGGGGTGACTTGATACATGCGGGGTGGAGACATGGGGTGACTCAATAAACGTGGGGTGGAGACATGGGGTGACTTGATAAATGTGGGGTGGAGAATTGGAGTGACTTCATAAACGGGGGGTAACTTGATAAACGTGGGGTGGAGACATGGGCCCCCAAGGGGCCGTTTCGGGCCCCTTCGAGGCCCGTGCTGGCTCCCAAAGGAGCCCTACAGGGCCCCCTTAGGGCCCCTTTTGGTTTTTCTGTTGTTCTCGGCCCCCAGTCAGGTCACCCCCCACTGCCACCCGCCCGATCGCCTTCCGCTCTCCCTTCTTTCCGTCCTCCCCCTCTGCCCCCCCCCTACCCGCTCCTGTCCCCCCAAGGAGGGGCGGAAGGAGGAGGAAGAGGAGGCAGGAGAAGAAGACGACAACGACAAGGAGGGAGGAGGAGAGGAGGAGGAGGAGGAGGAGGAGGAGAAGGAGGAGCAGGAGGAGAAGGGAGGGGAGGAGGAGGGGAGGAGGGGAGGAGGGACAGAGGAAGAGGCAGAAGAGGGGGGAGGGAGGAAGGAGAGACGGAGGAGGGGGACGAGGAGGAGAGAGGGATCGAGGATGGAGCAATGGAGCAGAGAAGGAGGGAGAAGAGGAGGGAAGGAGGAGGAGGACGACGACGACGACGACGACGACGACGACGACGACGACGACGACGACGACGACGACGATCGATCCTCCTCGATCCTCGATCCCCTCCTCTCCAGGGCACCCGCGGGGGGGGGGCCGAAGCGGGCCGCGAAGCCCGGGCCTGCGGCAGCAGGAGCAGGCCCGCTCGCAGAGGAGGGCGACCAGGAGGTACAGGCCGCACGCTGCGTGGGGGGGGGCCCAGCTCGCCTCCTCCTCCTCCTCCTCCTCCTCCTCCTCCTCCTCTCTCTCCATCCTCATCATCATCATCATCATCATCATCATCATCATCATCATCATCATCATCATCATCATCATCATCATCATCATCGTCATCATCATCATCATCATCATCATCATCATCATCATCATCATCATCATCAGCAGCAGCAGCAGCATCATCAGCATCATCAGCATCATCGTCATCTCCGACGATGTGGTTTTTGTTCCACCGGCGGTGTCTCTTCGAGTTCGGCCCCTGGGCCCCTCCGCGCGCCCCAGGGACCATCACAAGAGAGACTCCCCCCCACCACAACCGCTGCCCAGACGTCCAACGGATTGCAGATGATTGTTCGCAACAGAAATACAAAAAAACGTGGCGTTTCGTCGTTTTCGGCCTCTGGGGGCCCGCGCTGGGCGGGCCCCGGGACCGTCGCCAGAACGGCCCGGTATGAGAAGTCGGGCCCGTCTTGCGAAGGGAATCGAGGCCTCCGGGGGGGCCACGTCGTGCAGGAGTGACGACGTTGTGGGTCTCGGTACCCGCGGCCCGCCGCGCCGCAGGCCAACATCAGGAGGCAACTTCGGGGAGTTTGCCGGGAGAACGAGTGAGGGCTTCTCGGCCCTGTGATAAAACGACGCCAGGACGAAGGCAGAATCGGGGGAGGAAAGATCGAGAATCTCTGAGATCTGGCGGCTCTGGAGGATGCCCCGGGCGCCGCGGCCTTCCCAGAGCGTTCTGGAACGCTCTGAGAGCGTTCCGAAACGCTCTGGAACGGATTTATCCTCGCCCAGGCCCCGTCCGATACTGGGCACTATGAGGGAGCCAGCAAGCCGGATTCAGCCCGAGTCGGCCCAGGATTGGGCCGGGTGGAGCGGGCTCCAGCGGACTGGGCCGGACAAGGACGGCTCTCTACCACGCATACACCAGCGCCGATGCTGAGTCAAGCCTCCCAGGAGCAATCAAGTCACCGCTGCGCTCACAGCGTGACCGAGGCGTGGCCGCAAGTGCGCGAGTCGAGGACGCGGGCCGCTTCGCGGAGGAGGCCGGGACGGGCAGCGCTCCAGGGGGGGGGGGGGGCGCCGAAGGTGCGGAGCCGAAAGGTAACCTCCGAAGCCAAGGTGCTTTTGCCCCTCCAAAGCTGGGGCCGCCCCGCCCCAGGCCACCACTTTGCTGGCGCGGGAGAAAGAGAAACTGCATGAGAATGAAGCTCTCAAAGACCCGAGTACATCAACCTTACGGCTGCAAGGCGGAAGGAGCCTTGGATGTCTGGATAGCTGCCTCCTGCTCACATCCGTGGCAATGGAAAAAATCAAGCTGTGAGGGTGGCGCTGAGGGGGGGGGAGAGGGTTCCCCGAAGCCCCCAAAGACCTCCAGAGGCCAGAAGATGGCTGGAAACGCCCAAAGACGACTGGCATAATCCCAATCTGCATTCATCCATCCATCCATCCATCCAACCATGCCCCTCTCCCAGCCTCCCTCCCTACATCTCCCTTCTTCTCGACCTGGCTCTCTCCATCTGTCTTTCCCTCCGTCCCTCTCCCTCGGTGACTCCCTCCCTCCCTCACTCCTTCCCTCAATGCCTCCAGAGTTCATCCTTCCGCTACTGCTCCATCCTCCATCCCTCCTGGCGCGTAGACTGCTGCAATGCCGAGTTCGATCGACCAGCCCGTTCTTCCTTCCTGCTCTGCCTCCTCTTCCACCTCATCTTCTTCCTCCACAACACTCATCCTCATCAGCAGCAACAGCAAGAACAACAGCAAGAACAACATCAGCAACAACAACCAAATCAGCAGCATCATCAGCATCCTCATCATCAGCATCAGCATCAGCATCAGCATCAGCATCTGCATCCGTATCATCATCATCATCATCATCATCATCATCATCATCATCATCATCATCATCATCATCATCATCATCATCATCATCATCATCATCATCATCATCATCATCATCGTCGTCATCATCATCATCATCATCATCATCAGCATCATCATCATCATCATCATCATCATCATCATCATCATCATCATCATCATCATCGTCATCATCATCATCATCATCATCATCAACATCATCATCATCATCAGCAGCAGCATCATCGTCATCGTCATCGAGGTCATCATCATTATCATCGTCATCACCATCATCAGCATCATCATCATCATCATCATCATCATCATCATCATCATCATCATCATCATCGTGAGCATCATCGCCATCGAAATTATGGTCATCCTCATCCTCCTCATCGTCATCATCAGCAACATCATCGTAGTTAGAATCAAAGAGAGCATCGTCATCATCATCGTAATCAGCATCATCAGCAGCATCGTCTGCAGAATCAGCATCATCAGCAGCATCAGCATCATCATCATCGTCATGACCGTCATCATCATCATCATCATCATCATCATCATCATCATCATCATCATCATCATCATCATCATCGTCGACATCATCATCAGCATCATCATTATCGTAGTCATCATCAGCATCATCATCAAAAAGCTCGTCGTCATCATCGTCATCATCATCAGAATGAGCAGCAGCATCATAATTACCGTCATCATCATCATCGCCATCATCAGAAGTATCATCTTCAGCAGCATCATCATCATCAGCAACATCATAAGCATCAGCATCATTATCATCATCACCAGTAGCATCCTCATCAGCAGCATCATCGTCGTCCTCATCCTCATCATCATCAACCTCATCTCACTGGCATCAGCATCATCATCGGCATCGTCATCGTCTGCATCATCGTCATCATCATCATCATCATCATCACCATCATCAGCATCATCGCGTCGTCATCGCCAACATCCTCATCATCATCAGCATCATCAGCGGCATCATTATCAGCATCTTCATCCTCATCCTATCATCATCAGCATGAGCATCATCGTCGCTACCATCCAGCCTTGATCGTCCGCCTCCTCCTCTTCCTCGTCCTCAGCATCATCGTCGTCATCATCAGCATCATCATCATTACCATCGGCATCATCATCACCATTAGCATCATCATCAGCAGCATCATCGTCAGCATCATCATCATCATCATCATCATCATCATCCTCATCATCATCCTCATCCTCATCCTCCTAATCATCATCATAATCACCATCCCCATCACCGTCACCATTACCATCATCATCATCATCATCATCATCATCAGCATCATCATCATCAGCATCATCATCATCATGATCATCATCATCATCATCATCATCATCATCATCATCATCATCGTCATCATCAGCATCATCATACATATCATCAACATAGTACCCCGCTCACAACAAAACCAACGCCGACACCGGCAGGGCCAGAGCGTAGAAGAACGGAGCGCCAGCAGCCAACACCATGTGAATGCCGCGCTCGATATAGTCGACCTCCACGGTTAGCCTGCGAAGGTGGGGGAGGGAGAGGAAGTCGCCACGCCACCACACCAGTGAACGTTCGCACTCCTTGGCAAAAGGCGGCATCCCCAACCAGCTGCGTTCCAGGCGTGTCGAGCATAGACCTGTCAAGAACACGCTCGCCAAGATCCTCCTGTGTACTGCGTGCAGCTTTCCAGACCACCACGAACTCAAAAATCCTACACCCTTTGCGATTACATGAGCGCTGATTGGACGGTGAAAACTGGACCAACTGATCGTGGCACACCAGAGTCCGAAGCGCGCCTGGCACGAAGGCTCAGCGCACGTAGCGCTGGAGCAAAAGTGCGCACTGTACATGACTGGCGGTAACAGGCGCGCACGCACATGAGACGGTAGCGTCCTGGCGACAGGGCGGGCTTTCGGAGAAGCACAAACTACGCCCCTTCAGAAGAGGGGGGCGGGGAGGGCGGTGGGGGGAGGCCAAGGGGGACTGGAGGGATTTGAGAGGAACACAAAGCCTGCATAAGCATAAACTGTCCGAGGTCCGCGCGGTTGTTCTTTAAGTCTGCGGTAAACCCCCTACCCTGGCGCGCGCGGGGCGCACCAGGGGCGGCGCCGGAGGCGCCGCCAGGGGGACCCCGACGCCGATCCAAGGAAATCAGCGCGGAGCTCCGAAACTGTACGCGTATGCCGACGCACATAATCAGGACGCACGATAAGGATGTAAGGGCCTTGGAAGGCCGCGTTGACACTTTTTGCTGCGGGGCGCCGCCACCGAATGTGAGGATGGGCCGAAGGGGGAGGATGCAAGGGCAACTTTGTAAAGCTGCTCATCTCGGGAAGACGGAAGACTCGAGTTCGAGGGTCTCGGGTTGGCCTGACGGGGTCATCATGCAAATGACGAGACGCAGCTTGAAATTCGACTCGAGCTCCCGCTGCAAACCTGCCACGAAAAGTGGACCGTGAAAAGCCAGGCCGCGCTCGTCAAAAAGCGTCGGCTAACCAGAGTTCCGAGTCTTACGCTTCCCCGAACCGAGCGCTTCCACGCCCAACCCGGGAGAGAGGGAGGAGAAGGATTGTCGCCGCCTGGCGGATGTCGCCGCCGAGGGTCCGTAGCGTCGTCGCGGGTGACCCTTCTCTCCCGGCCCCCGGCCCAGCCGGTCTGCTTGCGGTCGCTCCCCCTCTCCTCCTTACGCCTCTCCGATCATCCTTGCTGCGAGCTTGGACTGCGGGGGCCGAGTGTTACGGTGCATCCTCGGGGGGCCTTGCCTCTCCCGCCGCGGCCCGATCCGCGTCGAGTCCGCGACGGACTCGTCGAGTCCGTGCCGAATCCGTGCCGCATCCGCGCCGCACCCGCACCACATCCGCGTCGAGCCCGCACGGAGCCCGCGCCAGGCCCCTGAGAGGACACCGATTTAGGGTCAGATCGGGCGTGTCCTCCTACACGGGGACTTTGGACGGAAAATGAAAAACAGTCCAAACATACCCCCACACTGATCAAACAGATACTCAAACAAAAATCGTCCCCTGACTACTGCTTGCCTATCTTTGAATCTTCCCCCTGTGGAGGGGCACGCCCGACTTAAACTGAGGGGGACAGGCGAGGGCCCCCGAGGATGCCACGCAACGAGTGGAGCCGCGAGGGAGGGCACGCGCAGGGGCCGCGCAGGGAGGGCGCGCGAGGGGCCCAGGGGCCAGAGGCCCCCGCCTGTGGAAGCGGAGGTGCGTGGCGTAGAGGGCCGCGTGCAGGAGGATGGACAGGATCACCACGGCCTTCCCGCGCTGGAGGGACCACGCCGGGACCCCTCGCGTCGCGAAGAGGTCACGGCGAGAGGTTTCTCGTTATCTTCGGCCTCTGGGGGCCCGCACCGGGCCTCGGGACCGTCAAGAAACGACTCAGGATGGAACACCGGTCCCGGGTAACGGGTCTGGACCTGTGGTGGTCGACGTTGTGAAAAAAATCACGACGTCAGGGGTCTGGGACGCCAGGACCACGCGGGACCACGCCGAGACCACGCCAGGACCACGCCGGGACCACGCCGGGACCACGCCAAGACCACGCCGGGACCACGCCGGGACCACGCCGGGACCACGCCAGCGCAGTTCTGGCGGCGCGCACAAGGGGGGCAGGTCGGCTACACGCAAGAGGTAGCCTGGGCAAGAGTGACCTCTATAGAGTGCGCGGATTCATGGACGGCGCAAGGCTTGGTAGCAACTCATGGGAGCCTCCGATACCATCTTGTCGGCTCTTGCGGATCGACGCTAATCGACGCTAGATCGGTGCTAATCGACGCTAAGTCGACGCTAGACGCTAGACGCTAAATCGGCGCTATCTCATCAACTCCCAGACGCTAGTCGACGCTAATCGGCGCTAAAGACGGAATTACGAAGGTGCACAAGGCTCCCATGATTTGCTACCGAAGCGAGGTGGCCAAATCCAAGCGCGCCTGCAGCCAGACTATCGCAACGCGCTCGGCGATCGGAGGGACCCCGGTGAGCCCAGAACAAAGGAGGTCACTCCGGCGAAGGGTCACTCCTGCGTGCAGCTGGGCAGGGGGACGGAGGCAGGCTTCCTGGAAGGAGGCTGCCTCTCAGAAGGCGCCAGCCTCACATCTGGGCGATTCCGACAACCCTGAACCCAAAAACGTGGCCATCTCTTGTGGGCGCATGTGTTTCTTCCGCCGTCTTCCGCCGAGCTTCCGCCGGTTTCCGCCGGCAGAGGCGGCCTCGTTTTACTTCCGCCGACCTTCCCGCCGCCCTGCCGCCGCCTTCCGCCGGGGAAGAAAGGGCAACGCCTTCGATCCTCGAAGGCATGGCCCTTTGCGGACGCCCCCCCCCTACAGACGAGGCCCGCGCCTTCTCTGAAGCCGGGGTGCCTCTCAGAGACGCCTTCCCCCCTCCCCCTGGCTTTAGGTCGGGCATGTCCTCCTACCGGCAGATTCGGGGCGAAAAAAACCAAAAGAGCCAAAAACTATTAAAATGATCCCAAATGACAAAAGAATCGTCCCCTGACTATTTTCTGACCATCTTTGCATTTTCCACCCGTAGAGGGACGTGCCCGACTGGACCCTGGCCGACCCCTGCGCGTGGGCCGCACACTCGAGGTCCGCTCGCTGCTGCTGGCCCTCTGGGCCCTGCCGGGCCCCCAGGCTGGGTAGGCGAAGCCAATCTGGCGCCAACCTGGCAGGCCCAACCTGGCAACCGGGGGCAGTCTGGCGAGGGAGCCAGCGCGAATCCGGCCTGGCGAATAACCCAAATCCTCCAACCTGTCCTGGCCAGATTGGCCCTTGGGGCCCAATCAGCCTCGTCTTCGGGCAGGCCTTCCCTCTGTCCTTGGCATTTTGGAAGCTCGTCTTGGCTTGCCACTGGCGGGGGACCTTGGTGACTTGGGCATTTCCTGGACACAAAGACGATGACTAACTGGTTCTATTCGACCCGTCTTGAGACACGAACCAAAAGGAGTCTGACAGATGTGCGAGTCCCAAATCTGCCCGCCCGGCCCTCGACTGCCCCGCCAGAGGCAGGCGCCCCGAGGGGGCGGCGCCCCCGCGGGCAGCTCCGCGGGCAGGGCGCGCAGCCCGGCCTTCTTGGCAGCGCGCTGGCAGGCCCAGGGGGCGCCCTCTCGGGTTCGCTCGCCTTCGAGAAAAAAACAAACCCCTGCTCCTCCCTCCTCCCTCCTCCTCCCTCCTCCTCCTCCTCCTCCTCCTCCTCCTCCTCCTCCTCCTCCTCCTCCTCCTGCTCCTCCTCCTCCTCCCCTCCTCCTCCTCTTCCTCCTCCCCCCTCCTCCTCCTCCTCAGATCGGCTGCCAGCAGTCTCCCCGTGGCTTCTGCGAACGCCCATCACATCCTCCATCGTCCTTCCCGCCCTCCCTGTGTCACTCAACAGTTACACATTATGAATACTACTCTACTCTCCCCCCCGTACTCTGTTCGGAAAATGTTCGGCCGCGTACCCCATGATGTTACACACCGGATGTCAAACAGCATGTTTCTTATACTTATGTGTATAATTCGATTGCTTTCGGTGTTTCAAAACGGTGCTCTCACTGCAACGTGGGCATCATTCTCGAATGAGCGCTTCGCTCCCGTCGTTCAGAATGGCGCTGTCGCCCCAGCGCCGGCCATTTTGCTTAATCCGAGTCGTTCTTCGTCGTTGCCGCACCCCTCATCAGCCCTCCTCCGCCGTTCCCTGGTCCTCCTGCTCCTCCCATTCCTTCCACTCCAGCTCCTGCTGCTATACGCCCTCGTTCTCATCCTTCCTCATCCTCCTGTTCCTCATCCTCCTGCGCATTCTCTTGCTCATCGGCCGCCTCATCCTCCAATGTGCACAGCTCCCTTTTCCCCGATTGCAAGTAACACGATGGGGTCATCTTTGAATACTGGGTCCGCTATGACACGCGTCGGCGGATAGAGAAAAAACAGCGCAATGAGAAGGGATAGGTGGGAAGGGTCGGAAATCAGATAAGACGCGAGCGCACCTAGCTTGTCCCCCCCCACCCGCTTCCCTCTCTCTTCTCCCCCTCACACAATCTGCATGTACCTCTCTATACTTAACCGTGTGTACACTGATACACAAACACCTCTACAAGCACTTGTACCTATATGTCAGCGCCCCTCGATATACCTGTAGCATGTGCATGCACGCGCGTGTCATGCGCATGTGCAAGAATATACACGTGTGCACGTGTATGTATATATATACATATATACGCAATCGCACAGATATACCGATACACGTACATACACGCCTGCATGCATGCGTGCGTGCATGCATACATACATACACACGCACACATGCACGTATGCATACATAAATACTTACTTACATACATACATACATGCATGCCTGCATACATGCATACATGCATACATGAAGACAGGCATGCATGCATGCATACATGCATCCATCCATCCATCCCTGCATGCATACATACATGCATACATACATACACACCTATATCTACATACATAGGCATGCATACGTACACACATACAGGCGTGCATGAATACATACAGCCATGCATACAGACATACATATATGCATGCATACGTACATATACGCATACACACACAAACCAGCGCATATGTATAGACATAGATACCCGTTTGTACACACATGCATGCAAACGTACATACACACATGCGTACATACATGTTCAAACATACATACACACGCATACATACATGCGGACAGACAGACAGACAGACAGACAGACAGACGGACGGACGGACGGACAGACAGACAGTCGTATAGATATATATATATATATGCATACATTCACATATACACACATACATATATCTATGCATACATGCACACATACATATACACATGCATGTACGCATGCATATATATATATATATATATTCATGAACGCATGTATACATACACCTATACAACTATGCATACCGACACACAGACAGACAGGCAGGCAGGCAGACAGACAGACATACTTCTCCACCACCGTGCCGCTCGGCACGAGTTGGAGTGTCATCAGGTCGCTTGTAGTCCAGTCCTCAACCCTCAGGATGAAGGATTACGGGGCCCGGCCCCAGATTCGTAAATGTCCTGGAGATCCTCGCGGCTCTCCCGCTGTGTCCCGCGTCTTGTCGCATGCCTTTTTGGGGCCCAAGAAGGCCCAAAGTCGGGCCAAGGGTCACACGAGGCTCTTCAGCCTTTACAAGAAAGCTCCGAGTCGCCGAGCGATCGGTCCAAGACGCTCCAGATTGCCTCCAGACGACCCAAGAGGCCCCCAAGGCGCCCAAAACGACCTCCCAGAGCACTTCCAAGAGGGCCCCGAGAAGCCAGAATCATTGATTCGCCCTCGGCGTTTCAATGATTCTCGTCGTTTCGGGCT
The DNA here is from genome assembly GCA_963575745.1 of Prorocentrum cordatum. Classification (NCBI taxonomy): domain Eukaryota; class Dinophyceae; order Prorocentrales; family Prorocentraceae; genus Prorocentrum; species Prorocentrum cordatum. The sequence goes on along the minus strand of CAUYUJ010016415.1, from coordinate 253,994 downwards.
CCCGACGCCCCAAAACGGCCCGATGGACCCCCCAAGATCGACCCGAGAGTGCCCAAGAGGCCCCCAAGAGGGCCCCAAGATGGCCCAGTAGGGTCCCAAGACGGCCCAAGGGGCCTCCAAGACGGCCCAAGAGGGCCCCAAGACAGCTCCAAGAGGGGCGCCCAGGAGGGAGAGCAAGGCCTGAGTGGTCGCGCCCTGCGCCCCAAGACGGCCCCTGAGACCGCCAGTAGGCCCTCAAGAGACCCCCTAAGAGACCCCAAGAGGCCGCCAAAGAGGCCTCAAGGAGGCGAGAGGCCCCAGAACGGTCCCCAAGAGGCTTAAAAACGACGTCCAAAAGGCCGCCGAAAGGCCCCAACCGAGGCCCCAAACGAGACCCCAACAGGCAGCCCTGTAGATGTGTGGATGTGTGCATGTTAATACTACACATATGTGTAACATATACTATTGTATAAAACGACCCGGGGCGTACACGACCCCTTCTCCACGCGAGGTCAATATTTGCATGAACGCCCCATGCAAATGAACACATCGCCAAATATGCACGATCCCTATGAGCCCACGAAAGCGGCGGCAGCTGAACAGTTCGTAGCCTCCCACGGAGATGCGAAGTCTCGGCTGGGTCTGCGTGGCTCCCAACTCTGCCGGACCTCCCAGAAGCCCACGAAAGTGGCGACAGTTGCGCAGTTCGCAGCCACCAGGGAGCAGCGAGGTCTCAAATGGGTGCGAGTGGCCCCCGACCCCGCTGGACTTCCCGGTGCGCGGTGCGCGGTGCGCAGTGCGCGGAAGGGGGGGGGACAGTTGCGCGGTGCGCGGAAAGTAGTGACAGTTGCGCGGTGCGCAGTCTCCTGGAAAGGGGGGGGGAGGAAGGCCCAAATGGATCCTCGCGCCCCCCGGCTCCGCTGGACCTCCCAGGAGCCCACAAACGTGGCGACAGATGCGCAGCTCGCAGCCTCCCAGGGAGATGCGAAGTCTCGTCTGGATCCGCGTGGCCCCCAACTCCGCGGGACCTCCCAGGAGCCCACGAAAGTGGCGACAGCTGCGCAGCTCGCATAAACCCAGGGAGCAGCGAGGTCTCGTCCGGGTGCGCATGGATCCCGACTCCGCTGGACCTCCCAGGAGCCCACGACAGTGACGACCGTTGCGCAGCTCGCAACGGTTGCGAGCTGCGCAACGGTCGGCAGCGAGGTCCCGGGCCCTGGGTGGTTGCGGCAACCACCCAGGGCACAGCGAGGTCTCGGGCACTCCGCTACTCCGCCGTGCCTGGGAGCCCACGACAGTGGCGACAATTGTGTAGTTCGCAGACGCAGGGAGCTGCGAGGTCTCGGATGCTCCGCTGCTCCGCCGTGCCTCCCAGGAGCCCGCGAAGAGTGGCGACGGCTGCACGCTCGCAGCCACCCAGGGAGCTGCGAGGCCTCGCGTCCTCCCCATACTCCGCCGCGTCCTCCAGGAGCACACGAGAGTGGCGACAGGTGCGCCGTTCGCGGCCACCCAGGGAGCTGCGAGGTCTCGCGCACATGCTCCCCACCTCCGCCGTGCCGTCCAGGACGAGGATGGCGGCAGTCGCGCAGCCCAAGGCCAACCGTGGAGCAGCGCGGGGGAAGGCAAGAGAACGGAGGACGGGAGGAGGTGTAACCGCAGTACTCTATTCAGAACGAGAACCTAACACAGGATGGTTGGGAAAAAACGGATCGATATGTTAATGTATATATATGTGTGTATGTGTGCATGTATGTATGCATGTATGTATGTATGTATGTATGTATGTATGGATGGATGGATGGATGGATGGATGGATGGATGGATGGATGGATGGATGGATGGATGGATGTATGTGTGTGTGTGTGTATGTATGTATGTATGTATGTATGTATGTATGTATGTATGTATGTATGTACACACACTCATGCATGCATACATGTGGTGTGTATGTGTCGATCGGACTCTCTCCCTGTGGTATATCAATATTTATGTGTATATATAAGTATATCGTTATCTCTCCCTCTGTTCTCTCCCTCTCTCTCTGTCTCTCTCTCTCTCTCTCTCTCTGTGTATACACATATACATATGTGTATAGCTTGCTCGCTCTGTCGATATCTATCCGTGTGTAAATATATACACACACGTACATGCATGCATGAATGCATGCATACAGACATATATACATACATATCCGCCGGCCCCCTTTGCGGGGCCATCAGGCTGCGAGGCTCAGGCTTGCTGACCCCTGCGCCACTTCCAGTTGCCAGTGTCCAATGCTACAATATTGTGTCCTGCTTCTTTTGGAAAATTGGTATCTCAATTTCTCGGGGGCCGTGTGACATTTAAAAGTACATGAGTCTCGCGCTCCCGACACAACAATCCCTCGCAGATGATGCTGTATTCGCGCCCCCGAGGCCAAGTTCCCTCGTAAAGTACATTGCGTTCGCGTTCCCGAAGCCACGATCCCTTGCAAAATACTCCATCTTCGCGCTCCTGAGGCCACGATCTCCTGCAAATTACACATAATTCTCGCCTCTGGGGCCACGATAACCGGCAAATTACTCAACAGTCGCGTCCCCGAGGCCACGATCCCTTGCAAATTACACCGCATTCGCGCCCCCGAGGCCACGATCTTTCGTAAATTGCACCTCGTTCGCGACCCCGAGGCCACGATCCCTTGCAAAGTACGCCATATTCGCGCCCCCGAAACTATGATCCCTTGTAAATCGCGCCACATTCGCGCCCCCGAAGCCACGATCTCGCCCAAGAGGCCCCAAGAGGCGCCCAAGACGCGCCCAAGAGGCCTTCAAGAAACCCAAAAGATACCCCAAGGGGCCCCAGGAGGCCCCCAAGAGGCGCCCAAACCGCCTCCAAGAGGCCCCCGAGAGGCTCCCCACGACACCCCAACACATATACAAGAGGCCTCAGACGCACAACCCAGGCACGGTGGCGGGATGGACCGAAGGCCACTAGGATCCGCCGCCCCCTGCTTGCAGGGGTGCACGGCGTGCTGGACGATTCAGGTTTTGGTTTTGGTTCTTTTTCTAAAAAGAACTCCCCAGTGGGCTTCGGCCCGTCCCGCCGGCCACCCGTAAATCTCATAAAACCCATCTGTCAATGCCCAAAAACGGCCGTTTCGCTCGGGACATCCTCAAAAAATCGCCAAGATGGCCCAAGATGGCCTCCAAGTCCGCCCGAGATGGTCCAAGACGGCCTCCAAAACGGCCCAAGAGAGTCCAAGACGGCCCAAGACGGCCCAAGAGGCCCCCCAGAGGCCTCCCAGACGGCCCAAGAGGCCTCCAAGAGGTCCTCCAGGAGAGTCCGAAGAGGCCAAAATCATTGATTTTCCCTTGGTTTTTGAAGGATTTTGGCATTTGCGCCTTTTCGGCTCTCCGACGGCTCAAGACGGCCCAAGAAGCCCCCAAGATCGCCCAAGAGGCCCCCAAGAGAGCCCCATGATGGCCCAAGTGGCCTCCAAGATGGCCCCTAGAGGGCCCCAAGAGGGCCCAAGAGGCCTCCAACACGCCCAAGATGGCCTCCCAGACGCCCAAGATGGCCTCCAAGACGGCCCTGGAGCATTCCAAGCGGGCCCCAAGTCGGCCCATAGAGGCCCCCCAAACGGCTTCCGACGGCTTCAGACGTGCCAGGAACCCACCAAGATGGCCGAAGTTGGCTCGAAGCTGGCCCGAGACGGCCCAAAAAGCCCCAAAGATCGCCCAAAGCTTGCCCAAGAGGCCTCCAAGACGGCCAAGATGACCTTCAAGATGCCCACGTGTTCCCCGAAGGCTTTCCAAACCGATTCGGGGAACACGTGGTCCGATAGCTTGGCAGGTCTGGCCTCAACGTTCGGCCACATAGGCGCTTCCAAAAAGGCAGGGGGCGGCGGTGATTCGCCGTAGGCGTCTTCGATCCGCCGCTCCCTGTTGATTCCTCACAGGGTGCCTGGCGTGCCAGACTATTACGACTTTGGTTTTGGAAAAGGCCAAAATCATTGATTTCCCATAGGTGTTTGAAGGATTGTGGCATTTGCTTTTTTCTGCCTTCCGACGACCCGAGACGTCCCAAGTGCCCCCAAAGATCGCCCAAGAGGGCCAAGACACGGCCCCAAGAGGCCCCCAAGACGGCCCAAGAGGTCTCAAAGACGCTCCAGATAGCCTCCAAGACGGCCCAAGAGCCCTCCAAGACGTCCTCCAAGAAGGCCCGAATGGGTCAAAATAGCCTCCAGACGGCCTAGATGACCTTCACAAGATGCCCACGTGTTCCCCGAAGGCTTTCCAAACCGATTCGGGGAACACATGGTCCGATAGCTTGGCAGGTCTGACCTCAACGTTCGGCCACATAGGCGCTTCCAAAAAGGCAGGGGGCGGCGGTGGTTCGCCGTAGGCATCTTCGATAACGCCAACCTTTCAGCATGCGCGGATGACTCCTATCCGCCCCCGCATGCTGTTCCCAGATGCGCCAAGGCAGCGCCGAGACGCACCGATGCGACCCTGACATATCCCTTTATGATAGAAAGGGGGCCGGCGGCAGGGGGCGAAGCCCTTACGGATATACATACATACATGCGTACGTATACACATACATGCATACCTACCAATATACCGACATACCTACCTACCGACCTACCTACCTACCTACCTACAAGCATGCATGCATGCATGCATGCATGCAAACCGATCTACCTACCTACCGACCTACCTACCTACCGACCGACCGGTCGACCTATCTACATACATACCTGTATATATGCATACATACATACATGCATACATACATGTACACGTGTCGTCCTCTCTCTCTCTCTTTCCCTCTCGTTATTTCTTGGTGCCTCAACATATATATATATATGTATGTGTGTGTATCCCTCCCTCTCTCTCTCTCTCGCTCTCTCTCTCTCTCTCTCTCTCTCTTTCCATCTCCTCCATCTCCGCCTCGCTCTTCTCTACACCTCGCTGAACATATACACATGTAGATAGATCCACACACACACACACACACCACCTCACGTCACCCCGCTTCAGCTCACACCACTCCGCTCTCCCTCGCCCCCGCTCGCCTCGCGCTCCTCTCCCCGCCTGCCCGCGGAAGCCAGAGACTGCGGGCGGGGCCCGCCCAGGGCAGGACGACGAGCATCTGCACCGCCTCACTCTTCGACAGCCCCTCCAGCCAGGCGCCGCTCTCCGCCACCATCCGGGGGGCGCGGAACATGGTGGTCGCCATCGCGCGGAGGGGGGGGGGGGGGGGGCAGGGGGGAGGGGGGAGGGGGAGGGTGAGGGGGAGGGAAAGGGAGAGGAAGAGAGAGTTGGAGAGGGAGAGGGATGGGAAGAGGAAGGGGGAGGGGGAGAGGGAGGAGGAGGAGGAGGAGGACGAGGCGGACGACGACGAGGAGGGCTGGAAGCATTCATTCACAGCGATTTTTGGTGCCAACTCTGTGAAGGAACAGGTGTGCCGTCTGAGGGCAAATCGTTCAAGCTTGGGCGCACTTGCACTCCTGGCCTCAAGGACCATGGGAGGAAGGTGGTGCGGGCCTTGGGGTCGGGCAAGCTCACCCCTGATCGGAAAAGCTGGAAAGCTGGTTAATTTAGTGGACTGGGCCACCTCCTGTCGCAGCCTCTGAATCCAGAGCCCGTCGTTCCTGGGTTAGCAAAATCCAAATGCAGGTTGCCGGCCATTGTTCACTCTGGAGGCCCTGATTGGAACCACCTCCGCAGGCAGGCAAGAGGCGAGAGGAGTGGCAGGAGATGGAGGAGGAGGAGGAGGAGCAGCAGAAATAAGGTAAGAGTGAGGAGGTTTGGGTTGGACACGTCGGAATAGGGAAGCAGTTCAGGACAGCCTTTTAAAGCTGTGCTGCCAATTCGTTGGACTCTACACAGGAAGCAACTGTGTTTCGCCACCCACCCACGAAAACAACCAGGAAAAGCAGATCGAGAAATCCGCTGCCCCTCAGGAGTGCCATCCCACAAGCGCGACACACGGGCAAGCGAGCAGAATGAGGCATAAGCACTACCCACCGAAAGCGACTGACCACAAACCAAACAGCCAGGCAATTTTGGAATGAACCTGGCGCGACCTCAATTGGGGGAGCGCTTCCTAAGCGGCAGTTTTAGGCATTGCCTGGCATTGTATGTTTAAATGGCATTACATTGATGCGCATTGTTTTGCACTGATGTGTATTGATTGGCACTGATTGGCTTTGCGTGGCATTGCTTGTTATTGTTTGGCATTGCTTGGTGTTGCTGCGCGTTGCTTTGCAGTGCTGTGCATTGCTTGGCTTTGCGAGGCGTTGCAAGGCGTTACTTGGCATTGCTTGGCGTTGTTTGCTTTGCATTTCTATGCTTGGCGTTGCACGGCATTGCTTGGCGTTGTTCGGCAATGCTTGGCATTGCGTGGCACTGTTTGGCAGTACTTGGCGTTGCGTGGCATTGCTTGGCATGCTGGCGCTGCTTAGCATTGCTTGGCTGTGTTTGGAACTGCTTGGCGTTGCTTAGCACTGCTAGGAAACTAAGCCAAACAACCCGAAGCGGGCCTCTACAGAAACGGTAAGGAAACAAGACCTAGCAACCCGAGGAAGGCCACATCAAAATTAACAAGGAAAGAAGACATAGCCACCTGAGCAAGGCCCCTTTTTCAGAAGCAAGAAGGGAACAAGACAAAGCAACCCGAGGAAGGCCACTTCAAAAACGATAAAGCAAAAAGACAGAGCAACCCGAGGAAGGCGTCTTCAAAAGCGGTAAGGAAACAAAACCCAGCAAACCGAGGAAGACCTCTGCAAAAGCGGTAAGGAAACAAAACCGGCAAACCGAGGAAGGCCTCCTCAAACACGGTAAGGAAACAAAACAAAGCAAACCGAGGAAGGCCTCCTAAGAAAATAAGGAACAAACCAAGCCTCTAAGGAAGGCCAGCTGGCACCAAGGCCTCGCGCCCACTGGCTCTTCAAAAACCAATGAAGCAAAACAAACACAAATGTATGCCTCGTTGGGGAGTTTAAGATCAACGCTCAAGAAGCAGTTCGCATTGAATCCTCATCCTGCCATCTACTCCCCCTCCCGCTGCGCTAGCAAGCGGAGCAAGCAATATAGAAAGTAAGCAGCGAGTATGCTGAGGGGCAAGGGGGACATCCAGTCATCTCCTCCCCTTTCCGCTACGCCAGCAAGCGGAGCAGCGGTAGCAGCGCGTAGACTGAGGAGAAGGACGCATAACAAGGGAAGCGCTGCCGCCTCGCCTCGACTTGAGAATCCGCGCCCTTGCTCTTGCCCTTGACCCAGCAAGCAGAAGTGGCACACGGAAGCGGCATCGCCGCTCCCAGGCCGTACCCCAAGGATCGGCAACTCCGGCCCAGGGATCATTGCGCTTGTACTTGCTCTGGCCATTGCCCGCCGATGAGGTGGAGCCTTCAAGGAGAGCCGCACTGGCAGAAGAGCCAGCAGCTGGCAAAGCGTCCGAGTCCATGTCTGCGGATGCCGCGACAACAAATACCCTAACAGTCCGATCATAGAACTGAAAGTGTGTTTGAAAATCTCTGAGAGAGGTTCTAAACATGTGCCAGACATGTCTCTCATATCCTTACGACTTGTTCGAGCCATGTTTTTACACATCTGGAACCTATTTGGGAGCATGCCTTCTCTCCACTGGCCGCCGCCCACAAAAGTCCACGTGCATGCCCTCGCCCCCGCCCCTGCCTGTGCACTCCCCCTCTCGCCCGCAGGTCGGCCGCCACCCCCGCCGGCAGGCGGGCGGCCTCGGCACGCGGCTCTGGCAGATGGGGCACCACCTGCCTCCCGCGTGGTGGCTGCAGCTCGCTCGCCCGGGGCTGCGCGAGCCTCTGGGCGCGGCGGGCCGGAGAAGTACTGCGAGGCCGCCGAGGACGGCGCCGCCGACCAGCGCCAGGCCGCGAGGGCACCCGGAGAAAGGTGCCCTCCAAGCTGCCGACAGGGGTGGACGGAGCACTAACGGACGGCGACCTCAGGAGGAGGAGGAGGAGAAGGAGGAGGAGGAGGAGGAGGAAGAGGAGGAGGAGCAGGTCGAGGTTGAGGTTGAGGTTGAGGTTGAGATGAAGGAGGAGGAGGAGGAGGAGGAGGAGGAGGAGAGGAAACGAAAGAGGAGGGAACAGGCGAAGAAGAGAAAGAGGGGGAGGGTACAAGCACGGAGAAGTGATAGAGGAGATGAGGATGAGAAGGAGGAGGTCGAGCGTAACCTCCGGATACATCAACGATGCGGTGACACACCACCCCGTCCCGAGTCTTCTCCTCACAAGTACCAACAACTGTCCCTCGCACTATGGGAAGAGCCCCCATTGAGAGACGAGCGCTCCATTGGCGCACCACTCAGGAGGGAGCCCGCTTGTACCAAGTGACCACCCTGCACCATCTCTGCAACAATGATACACGTCAAAATGTAGACATACAATGCTCAGATAAGCAGCAAACGAAAGACCCGCGTGCGTACATAGGCCGCCATCCAACCATGTAAGGTTGTGCAACACTGGCTACGCAGATTCGGGCGTCTGAAAAACGATTACCCCGTTGTGACAAGGAGCCACCCTCCGTCTGCGCGGCCGTGGCACCTGTTGAGATCCGCGTAAGCCAAAACGTTCGAAGGAGATTGCAGTTGGTGGGAGGAGAAGGAGGAGAAGGAGGAGCAGAAGCAGGATAAGAAGTAGAAAGAGAAGAAGGAGGATCATAACGAGGCAGACGGATGAGGAAACCAAATTGTCGGAGAGGGAGAGGGGAAAGAGGAGGAGGAGGAGGAGGAGGAGGAAGGAGGCGGTGGATGCGGTGGACGAGAATAGGGGAGCAGGGGAGGAGGAGCAGGAGGAGGAGGAGAAGGAGAAGGAGGAGGACAATGAGGGAGAGGACCACTGGCGGCAGCTCAAATCGAGGACGCGACCTAACCAAGTCTGGGGGGGGCTTCTGCAAGCCCCAAATGGCACTGAGAGCGGCGCAGGGGGTCGTCGTTATCCTGAACAACACCACGTGCGGTGTATTTCCAATGGCATGAGAACACGCACAGGCCCTCGCTGCCTCCTGCCCCTCCTCTTTTTGTTGTTTTCTCTCTCTCTCTCTCTCACTCTCTCTCTCTCACTCTCTCCTCTTATCCACCACCTTGCCCCCGGCACGTTTAGGCGTGGTGTAATGCCAAGGACTGCCTTGTAGAATTGTTTTAAAAGGGGCCCAAGACAGCCCGAGAAGGCCCAAGACGCCCCACGAGGGTCTCCAAACAGCCGACGAGAGCCCCAGCACGGCCCAATGGATCCTCAAGACCGCCCCAAAAGGACCCCTCGAGGTAATCCCAGAAGGCCCAGCGGCGACCCGACATTCCCCCCACACGGCCTCACAACGGCCCCG
>CAUYUJ010016415.1:237171-239671 GCA_963575745.1 Prorocentrum cordatum | reverse complement strand
GCACGCAGCGGGCGCCCCGCCTCTTCCTCCTCCTCCTCCTCCTCCTCCTCCTCCGCCTCCTCATCATCATCATCCTCTTCCTCCTCCTCCTCCTCCTCCTCCTCCTCCTCCTCCTCCTCCTCCTCCTCCTCTTCTTCATCCTCCCCCTCCTCTTCCTTGTCCTCCTCCTCCGCCTCCGTCCTGCTCATCATCCTTCCTCCTGCTCCTCCTGCTCCTCCTCCTCCTCCTCCTCGTCCTCCTCCTCCTCGTCCTCCTCCTCCTCCTCCTGCTCCTCCTCCTCCTCCTCCTCCTCGTCCTCCTCCCCTCCACTTCCTCCGCCTCCTCCTCCGCCTCCTCCCCCGCCTCCTCCTCCTCCTCCTCCTCGTCCTCTCCTCCGCCTCCGTCCTGCTCATCATCCTTCCTCCTCCTCCTCCGCCTCCTCCTGCTTTTCCTCCTCCTCCTCCTTCTCATCATCATCATCATCATCCTCCTCCACCGACGTTAATCCTTTCGTCATCAATAATGCCTTTTCGCCGTATCACCAGAAATACCATTAGGGCGGTTCGCGCGCGAGTTCCACGCAACCTCTGACCCCGAAGCTTTCAAACATTAGCCTGGCGAAGGGCCTAACCATTCGCAGATGTGAGTGCCGCAAGTGCAGATATCGGCTTCGGTGGCGCTCCCTATGGGGCCACGAACTGGGGGGGGGGGGCGTGCCGAAAATGTGTGGCGGGGACGCATGGGAGCGTCGCCACTGGGGCCCTCGGTGGAGCCCTCATATGCAGTCACGAAGCGTCTGAAGGGTGTGCCAAAAATGGGTGGCAGGGCGTCGCCACTGTAACCTTCGGTGGAGCGCACAATGAGGCCACGAAGCGTGTGAGGGGTGTGCCAAAATGGGTGGCGGGGACGCGTGGGAACGTCGCCACTGGGGCCTTAGGTGGAACCCCCTTATGGGGTGTGCCCTAATGGGTGGCGGGGACGCGTGGGAACGTCGCCACTGGGGCCTTCGGTGGAGCTCCCTTATGGGGCCACGAGCCGTGTGAGGGGTGAGCCAAAATGGGTGGCGGGGACGCGTGGGAACGTCGCCACTGGGGCCTTAGGTGGAGCTCCCTTATGGGGCCACGAGCCGTGTGAGGGGTGGGCCAAAATGGATGGCGGGGACGCGTGGGAACGTCGCCACTGGGGCCTTCGGTGGAACCCCCTTTATGGGGCCACGAGCCGTGTGAGGGGTGTGCCAAAATGGGTGGCGGGGACGCATGGGAACGTCGCCACTGGGTCCTTAGGTGGAACTACCGTATGGGGCCACGAGCCGTGTGAGCGGTGTGCCAAAAAGGGTGGCGGTGACGCGTGGGAACGTCGCCACTGAGGCCTCAGGTGGAGCTCCCGTATGGGGCCACGAGCCGTGTGAGGGGTGTGCCAAAATGGGTGGCGGGGACGCGTGGGAACGTCGCCACTGAGGCCTCAGGTGGAGCCCCCTTATGGGGCCACGAGCCGTGTGAGGGGTGTGCCAAAAAAAGGTGGCGGGGACGCGTGGGAACGTCGTCACTGAGGCCTTAGGTAGAACTCCCTTATGGGGCCACGGGCCGTGTGAAAAGTGTGCCAAAAAGGGTGGCGGGGACGCGTGGGAACGTCGCCACTGGGGCCTTCGGTGGAGCTCCCTTATGGGGCCACGAGCCGTGTGAAGAGTGTGCCAAAATGGGTGGCGGTGACGCATGGGAACGTCGCCACTGGGGCCTTAGGTGGAGCTCCCTTATGGGGCCACGAGCCGTGTGAGGCGTGAACCAAAATGGGTGGCGGGGACGCATGGGAACGTCGCCGCTGCCGCCTTAGGTGGAACTCCCTTATGGGGCCACGAGCCGTGTGAGTGGTGTGCCACAATGGGTTACAGGGACGCGTGGGAATGTCACCACTGGGGCCTTAGGTGGAGCTCCCTTATGGGGCCACGAGCCGTGTGAAGAGTGTGCCAAAATGGGTGGCGGGGACGCGTGGGAACGTCGCCACTGGGGCCTTAGGTGGAACTCCCTTATGGGGCCACGAGCCGTGTGAGGGGTGAGCCAAAATGGGTGGCGGGGACGCGTGGGAACGTCGCCACTGGGGCCTTCGGTGGAGCTCCCTGATGAGGCCACGAACCGTGTGAGGGGTGTGCCGACGCGTGGACGCATGGGAACGCCGCCATTGGAGCCTTATGTGGAAATCCCTGTGCGGTCACGAAGCGTGTGAAGGGTGTGCCAAAATGGGTGGCGGGGACGCATGGGAACGTCGCCACTGGGGCCCTGGGTGGAGCTCGGTGGAGCTCCCCATGCGGTCACGAAGCGTGTGAAGGGTGTGCCAAAATGGATGGCGGTGACGCATGGGAACGTCGCCATTGGAGCATTCGGTGGAACCCCAAATGGGGCCACGAACCGTGTGATGGGCGTGCCAAAATGGGTGGCGGGGACGCATGGGAACGTCGCCACTGCCGCCTTAGGTGGAGCCCCCTTATAGGGCCACGAACCGTGAGGGGTGTGCCACAATGGGTTGC
>CAUYUJ010016415.1:209671-232171 GCA_963575745.1 Prorocentrum cordatum | reverse complement strand
TCATCATCAGCAGCATCCTCATCATCATCATCATCATCATCACCATCATCATCATCATCCGCAGCAGCATCATCATCAAAAGCAGTATCATCACAGTCGTCGGCAGCATCATCGGCACCACCACCAGCATCCTCATCCTCATCCTCATCCTCATCATCTTCCTCATCATTATCGTCATCACCATCATCAGAATTATAGTCCTCAGCATCGTCATTGCACCATCGTGCTCATCGTCATCATCATCATCATCATCAACAACATTATCATCGTCGTCGTCATAATCATCATCGTCATCATCATCAGCGGCACCACCACCATCATGATCGTCATCTCCATCATCACCATCATCAACAACTCCATCATGATCTTTATCACCACCACCACCACCACCACCACAATCATCATCACAAGCCTCCTCATCAGCATTATCCACATTTCGCATCAGTCCTCCTTCAACTCCTCCTCCTCCTCCTCCTCCTCCTCCACCCGCCTCGTCCCCATGCTCCTTATCCTACGAAGTATCTCCCTCAAATTCGTCATCAGCAGCAACAGCATCATCATCAGCATCGGCATCGTCATCATCCTGATCATCCTCAACATCATCATCATCATCATCATCATCATCATCATCAGCAGCATTATTATCATCAGCATCGTCATCATCATCTTCGGCATCATCATCAGATCATCATCATCCCCGTATCTTACTCCTCCTCCACCTCAAGATCATCATCATCATCATCACCATCAGCATCGTCGTCGTCATCGTCATCATCGTCATCATCATCAGCATCATCAGCATCACCATCATCATCATCACCAGCAGCAGCAGCATCATCATCATCATCGATATCATCGTCATCATCATAAGCATCATCAGCATCAGCATCGTCAGCGTCGGCAGCATCGTTATAAGCACCATCGCTACCACAGCTATCTTCCTCATCATCATCATCATCATCAGCAGCAGCAGCATTGTCATCTCTGTCCGCCTCATCATATCTTTATCCCGCGCCTCCCCCTCATCATTGCCCCGACTCCTCTTCATCAATCACCCTTCTCATCCTCATCCCCATCCTCATCATCACCCTACGCACCCGCATACTCCTCATCGTTCTCCCCCTCACCCTCAGCCTGGTCCTCCTCCTCCTGTCCCTCCTCCACCCTCCGCCTCGTTTTTCTGTTCAGCATCCTCATCATCATCATCATCATCATCATCATCATCATCATCATCATCATCATCATCACTATCATCAACAACGACAACAACGTCTACAACAACGACGACAAGAAGAACAACCTCATCATCGTCATCATCATCAGCAGCAGCATCGTCATCGTCGTCATCATCAGCATCAGCATCATCGTCATCGTCATCATCGTCATCGTCATCGTCATCATCATCAGCATCATCACCATAACATAGGCATCATCATCGGCAGCATCATCATCATTGCCGCCATCATTAACATCCCAATCATCAACAGCAACCTCAACATCATCATCATCATCATCATCATCATCATCATCAGCATCATCATCATCATCATCAGAACCATCGTCCACAACCCTCCTTCTACTGCTCCTTCTCCTCATCATCATCCTCCTCCTCAATACGTACCCTCCTCCTCCTTCTCATCCTGCCTTCCCCCATGCGGCTCTCCCTTGAGGATTGCTTCCGCCGCTGCCGCTGCGTCCGAATGCCCAGTGCGCGGGCGCATACCTCTCGCCAACGTAACGAGTCCTCTCGACGCGAAACCCGCTCCAATGACAATGACAACTGACACCGTGGAGCTCCTCGCTGAACATGCGTTGGTGACTCGTGTGCGCCCTGTGCTCCTCGACAGACCGCAATGCCTCTCACTCGTCGGGAGCTCTTGCTCGCAAACCGAGGCCACTGGGACCTCAGAACAGGGCATCCCCACGGCCACCTCCGCAACCCGCGAAATGCCGCCGGGAAATGACACGCTGGCGTGACCTCGAGCAGGTCGAGCCGCAATGCCCGTGGGACAGGCACTCCAAGAGCACGTGTCACGACACCGCTGGCGACGGTGACAAGGGGCCCTTGCCAGTGCCGCGGTAATATCACCGACTGCAGCGATCGAATGTAGCTGAGGGCAGGCAAAGCCGGTGAAAGTCATGGCGACTCATACTCAAGACTCGCAACAAGGATGCGAGGTAAGGACGCAAGAGCTTTGCAAGTTCACGGCACGCGACCAGAGCAGGCTCGGATAGAAGAGTAAACCCGAGGGGCAAGAATGCAAGGATAACCTTAGAAAAGCACTGCATCCATACTACTAGTTTTAACTGCTGACTGTAAGAGAAGGAAAAATATAACGACCATGATGAACCCTTGCATCCGCTTGAAGCCCATCGACCTTTGTTGAGCCACGAAGCGCACCCTTCAGCAGGCCTCTCTCATCTCACCCAACCTCGCCACATGCTGCCGGATCCGCTCAGCGAGACACCGACACCAGCGGGGACCGAGGCCAGCAGACTTGAGAGAGCTTCTGGGTCGACGGAGAGGGCTCCCAGACCTCCGATGCCCTGATCTTCCCATGCAGGGTCCGCGGAGCTCTCGAGCCCTTCCCGAGGGGCCGCTTTGTCATCCGTGATCGCTTTGACTGGCAGCCCCGCAGCCCAACAACTGCCCCCCCGAGGCGAAACAAGCGGAGAGCAGGTAACAAACCAGAGCTGCAGCATGCTGCTCAAGACGTCGGAGGTCTGGGCGTTGGAGGCCCGGAGATAGAGAACAAAAACTTCGGGACTCTACCACCCGTGCTGCGAGGAGCTCGGCCCACCCAGCCGGGGAGCCCTCTGCGCTGCTGGACGGCGGAGCGCGGGTCAGCCGACGCGGAGGTCGTTGGGGCCGTGCGCGTACGTGCACCGCGGCCCCAGCTTGCACCAGCCGCTCTGCCAGTGCCAGCAGAGCACCTCCTTGAACCGCGGGGTCACGAGGGCCAGGACGTCGTTGGCGGCCTTGTCAGCGTTTTCTTCGTCGGCGCTTCGACATTGGGCGGGGGGGGATAGGGGAGGTGTAGCTCCGGACCTCTGCGGAGTGCGACTGCTTGCAACAGTGCGTCTTATAGGGGGAGGGACTCCACCTGCTCGAACCAGGCGCCAAAAGCGACCGAGCTCTACTCCACAGGGGGGGGGGGGGGGCGAGGGCCCGCGCCGATCGGAAGACCAATGAATAAGAAAACGTTCACCTTCTGAACCACCTCCTCCTCCTCCTCCTCCTCCTCCTCCTCCTCCTCCTCCTCCTCCTCCTCCTCCTCCCTATGGTAGTGGCGGTGGTGGAAAATCCGCTCGTCGGCCTTCTGGACCACCTCGTCGTTCTGGTGCGACGCCTTGGAGCGCATCGCCGCCTCCTGCACCTCCTCCTTCGCCCGCGCCGCCGCGTCGTGGAGGCCACCCCTGGGCCCCCGGCCGGTGTCGGTGAGGAGGCGGAGCGCGGCCAGGCCGTTGTTCTGCACTTCGCGGCCCTCGGTCGACTCCATGGCCCGGAGCACCCGCGACACGGCGCCCATGGACAGGGCCTGCCGCGCCGTGTCCTTCTCCTTTCAAGAGATGCACAAAACCGAGCGAGCGCTAACTTTCGAAGAAGAAGAAAACTAAGAGAAAGAAGAAGAGGAAGAAAAAGAAAAAGAAGAAGAAAAAGAAGAAGAAGAAGAGGAAAAAAACAATAAGGAGAAGGGCAAGAAAAAAACGCCACAAACATGAACTGCTGGCGCTCCGCGCGGTCTTCTGGGAGCCGCGCCGGAGCCCCCCTCCTAGGCGCGCGGAGCGCGCTAAGCGGGCGGCGCAAGGAGGCGCCGCGGGGGAGGCCTGGGCGCCGATGCAAGAGATCCGCGCGGAGCGTTGACCTAAGGAACCCTAAATAAGGAACGAGGCCCCTTTTTTCCATACGTTAACCTTCGATTTCATGTCGAAAACATAAGGAAAGCCTGAGGCAAGCTGTGAAACACTTAAGGAACGCGGAGCCCCTCCCCAACGAAAAGGGTTCCTTCTTCAGGGCCCCGACTGTATGTTCGTGGCGTGGATGTGAAGAAGCCCCAGGACACACAAGTAAATACACATAAGTAAAACTGATCCCCACATGTTCCCACAGTTTTGGGGTTCTTGCCTCCCCCCACACACACACACACACACACACACACACACACACACACACACACACACACACTTCCCATATTTTCCCATATTTCTGGGGGGTCGACGATTAATTGTGCATGTGTGTTTCTTCCCCTCCTGATTCTGATTCTACGAAAATTCCGAACGTGCGCGGACGCCTGCTGCGCCAGCGCGGAGCCCCCTCCCTCGACCTCCCCCCTGGTGGCAGCCGGGACAGGCTGGGGGGATGGGTCTCCCAGCCCGCTTCGTTCTCTTTCCTTGCCCCACTCTTACAGGCTGACCATGGGCCTTCATCCGATCCGAGCCGATCCGATCCTCTCACTGGTGGTGCACACAACGCTCTGGAAGAGAGGGGGGGAGGGGGGGGGAAGGACAAACGCGGGGAGTCTGGGGAGGGCCCCTCAAAAATCAGGAAGGCGGGGGGGGAGGGGGCAGGGGCAAACGCGAGGGGGTCTGGAGACGCGAGGGGGTCTGGAGAGGGCCTCTCAGAAGGCAGGAGGGCTTCTAAAGAAGACCCCTGCCTTCTCAGAAGCCTGGAGGGGGGGGAAGGGGGGGGCGGGGGGGGAGAAAGAGAGAGAGAGAGAGAGAGATTGAGAGAGAGAGAAAGCAAAAAAAGAGAGAGAGAGAGAACAAAAAGGAGGAGGAGAGAGAGAGAGCAAATGCGAGGGGGTCTGGGGAGGGCCTCTGAGAAGGCAGAAGGGCTTCTAAAGAAACCCCCTGACTGCCTGTGGGGGCGGAAGGTGGGAAAGGGGTGAGGGGGGGGAGGGGGGAGGGGGGGGGGGGGGGGGGGGGGGGTGGCAAACGCGAGGGGGTCCAGGGAGGAGGGCCTTTCAGAAGGCAGGGGGATGTTTAAAGAAGCCCTTTGCCTTCTTAGAAGCGGAGGGGGCGGGGGGGGGGAGCGGAGGGGGAGGAAGGAGGGGGAAGGGGCGGGGGGGAGGGGGGGGCAAACGCGAGGGCGTCTGGGGAGGGCCTCTGAGAAGGCAGGAGGGCGTCTAAAGAAGCCCCCTGCCTTCTTGGGAACCTCCCACGCCGCGGGGGGGTGCCGTTGGGAGCCCCCCCACCCCGTGTGCGCGCGCCGCCAGACCTTCAGGACCACCCCGAGGACCATCAGGCACACGTTCTGCACGCCGCCGTGGCCTGGGCCCGCCGCTCCATGCGGCTCGGCTCGGCCGAGCCCCCCCCGCCGACAGCCCCCCCCCCCCGGAGGAGGCTCGGGCGAGCCCATCGGGAGGCCTCCAAGCAAGGGACCTCGGGCGCCTCATAGGGGACCTCTTTGGTCATCTCGGGGTCCTCCTTGGGCCCCTGGCCTCCTCCCCAACCCCCACCGCTCTCCTCCCCCTCCCCCATCCCCTTTCCTCCCCGCTCCCGTCCCTCCCCCTTCTCCCCCTGCAGCGCAAGGGCGCAGTCCTCTCTGCAGTTGCTCTCGCCTTCGTGCCGCGAGCATTCGTGTGAGAGGGGGAGGAGGAGGCGAAGGGGGAGAGTGCATGAAATCATGCAAAGTTAAGAAGGACGGGTAACTAGTTGGTTTGGAAGTGGAGCTGCCGCGTAAAATCTCACGAAGTGTATAAACCCGGAACAGCAACGCATGCAGCGCTGCACGGATTCATGGCGGCTCTGTTTCAAGATGGGGCTGCCGCTTGAGATTTCCTCGAAGTTCATTACCACAAGTATAACCTGTTGCAAGAGTTACACGGGGGGGCCTTCTTGGACAGGGGGGATCTCGCTGCACACCTCCTCGAACTGCATGACCATCGTATTATCGCTTTCCTGCTTACGCGCCAGAGATGTGCAAGGTAACTATGTTTCAAAGCGGGGCCCTCGCGGCACTGGCAAGCCGCCCAACTGCGATGGTCTTTCGAATTGGGCGCTGTTTGATGTGAAACAGAAAATCTGCAGGGGTGTATGACGAGGGGACTTGGGACGGGAGGGTACGTTACAGCATCGCTGATGCATCATTGGTTTACTTTGGTCCTCCTCCTCCTCCTCCTCCTCCTCCTCCTCCTCCTCCTCCTCCTCCTCCTCCTCCTCCTCCTCCTCCTCTTCCTCCTCTTCCTCCTCCTCCTCCTCCTCCACATGGCTTTTTGGTGGGGGGGCCACCGCGCGGTCGCCCAGATCGATGCTAAAAAACCCTCCTCCTCCTCCTCTCCCCAGCTGCTCCTCACCTTCCCTCCTCCCCTGGCAGACAGCCTGGGTACAGGTCCATGAGGCCCAGGGCCTCATCGATGGCGCCCGCGCGCACGCATGCCGCGGCGACCTCGGCGCTCCCGGCCAATCGCGACGCAGTGATGCACGCGAGCGCCTCGGGGAGGGTCGTGGTCGTCGGCGCCGCCGCCGCCGCTGCCGCCGTCACCGCTGCCATCGTCGTCCGACAACAAAAAAAACGGCTCGAAACCGGCCCCTGGACCTGTGGGTCCCGTCCTGGCCAGTCTGTCGCGCCGCGTCCAGCAGCGGCGACGACACCCATCCGAAACACCCAGACACCTCCGCAACGAAGGCATCGTCGTCGTCGATCGTCGGCGTCATCGTCGAAATACCTCAGGATCGCTTTCATTCAATGCCCCAGGCCCCTCCAAAGCAAGCCCCCCCCTGTGTGGGCTCGAGAGGCTCACATCTCGCCCTCAGCACACGCTCGCGGGAGGCTGGAGGAAAGCAAGCCCAGGTGAGCCGATCGCGGCACTGCCTGCGGCAGGAGGGCGGAAAGCAGCGGATGTATAACAAATGTTCCAGGGGAGGTCAACGCTGGCCAATCCCGCGCTTCTGCACTCGGCCTACGGCCAGGGGAGAAAACTGCAACCACGTGTTGACAGCTCCTCGGTCTGGTCGTGCCGCCTCCGCATCCGCCCTCCGCTCCCCGCCCCTCCTCCCACCTCCTCCCCCGCCCCCCCAGCGCCACGGGGCACCCCGTCCTCTCTTCGGTATCTGTTGAGTGCTCCTGGTCGGCGGGAGGGGAGGCAAGAGGGTACGAGAACGCAGCTGGCAAACACCCCTGTCACTCCGACCTCCGCCTTTTATCCCTCACCCCTCATCGTTTTCCTCCCTTCCGATCCGCATCCTGCTTCCTCAACACTTATCCTCCCTCCCTCCTCCCTCCCTCCTCACTCCCTCCTCCCTCCTTCCTCCCTCTCCCCTCCCTCCCTCCTCTCCCCCCACCTTCCTCATCGGCCTCCTCCTCATCACAATCACCATCAGTCATCATCATCATCATCATCATCATCATCATCATCATCATCATCATCATCATCATCATCATCATCATCATCATCATCATCATCATCATCATCATCATCATCATCATCATCATCATCATCATCATCATCATCATCATCATAATCATCATCTTCATCATCATCATCATCATCATCATCATCATCATCATCATCATCATCATCATCATCATCATCATCATCATCATCATCATCAGCATCATCATCATCATCATCAGCATCATCATCATCATCAGCATCATCATCATCCTCATCATCAGCAGCCGCAGCATCATTATCAGCATCATCATCATCAGTATCATCATCATCATCACCACCGCCACTACCATCATCATTATCATCATCAGCAGCAGCATCATCAGCATCATCATCATCACCATCATCATCAGCAGCAGCATCAGCATCAGCATCAGCATCAGCATCAGCATCAGCATCATCATCATCATCAGCAGCATCATCATCAGCGACAGCATCATCATCATCCTCATCATCAGCAGCCGCAGCATCATTATCAGCATTATCATCAGTATCATCATCATCATCACCGCCACTACCATCATCATTATCATCATCAGCAGCAGCATCATCAGCATCAGCATCATTACCATCGTCAGCATCTTCATCATCATCATCATCATCATCATCATCAGCATCATCATCAGCACCATCAGCATCATCATCTGCATCATCATCAGCCGCAACAGCATCAGCATCATCATCAGTATTTTCCTCATCAACATCAGCATCAGCATCAGCATAGCGGCAGCATCATCAGCATCAGCATCAGCATCAGCATCAGCATCAGCATCATCATCATCGTCATCATCATCAGCAGCATCATCATCATTACCATCGTCAGCATCACCATCGTCATCATCATCATCATCACCATCATCATCATCATCATCATCATCAGCATCAGCATCAGCATCAGCATGATCATCTTCATCATCATCATCATCATCATCATCATCATCATCATCATCATCATCATCATCATCATCATCATCATCATCATCATCATCATCTTCATCATCAGCAGCAGTAGCATCATAATCCTCATCATCTGCAGCCGCAGCATCATTATCAGCAGTATCATCAGTATCACCATCATCATCACCACCGCCACTACCATCATCATTATCATCATCATCAGCAGCAGCAGCATCAGCATCATCATCATCATCATCAGCATCATCATCAGCATCATCATCATTACCATCGTCAGCATCTTCATCATCATCATCATCAGCAGCAGCAGCAGCATCATCAGTTGCATCAGCATCATCATCAGCATCATCATCATCCTCATCATCATCAGCAGCAGCATCATCATCCCTTCCCGCTCTGCCTCGTCCCTCCCCTTCCCGCTCTGCCTCATCCCTCCGCTCCCGCTCCCCACCGATGACGAGGAGGCAGAGCCCGATGACGAGGAGGCAGGGCCGAGGCGACCCCGAAAGAATCCTCGGGCGGGGTGCGTGCCTACGAGACTCTCGAGGGGCATCCAGCCAAACGGCGCCGAGAGGCGCCTCACCTGGAGCCCCCGCCCCCCCCCCCGACCAGGAAATACGACCCGGCCTCGGGCCCTTTTTCGGCTTCGGCCCCGCTTCGGCCTCGGCCCGCTTCGGCCTCAGCCCGCTTCGGCTTCGGCGCGTCGCGGCTCCAGTCCGTTTCGGCTCCGCCCCACTCGGCTCCAGTCCGGCTCGGCTTCGGCCCGCTTCGGCTTCACGGCCCGGGGGCGAACGCGAACCTGCAAGCCGAAACGGGCCGAAACCGAAAAGGACCGCAGCCGAAGCGGGCCGGGACGAAACGGGCCGGAGCCGAAACGGGCTGGGGCGAAACGGACCAGAGCCGAAACGGGCTGGGACGAAACGGGCCGAATCCGAAACAGACCGGGACGAAACGGGCGGAGACTAAACGGAGCAAAGCCGAAACGAGCGGATGAGGCCGAAACGTGCCGAAGCCAAAAGCGATTCGGGTCCCGTTTCGGCTTCGTGCCCCCTGGATAAAAACGAAACGAGCTCAGGAGCTCCAGCGAGGCTCGGCAACCTGTTTAGGACGAGGTGTCGGTTTTTAGGGTTCTCGCCTTTTCAGGCGTCCGACGGCCCAGGACGGCCCAAGAGGCCCCAAAGATCGCCCCAGGACGGCCCCAGAGGCCCCCAAGAGGGCCCCCAGACGCCCCGAGAGGGCCCCCAGACGGCCCCAGAGAGCTCCAAGACCGCCCACGGACACGGGCCCGATTCGGCTTCCGGCCCGTTGCGGCTTCGGTCCCGTTTCGGCTTCGGCCCGTTTCGGCCTCAGCCCGTCTCGGCTTCGGCGCGTTGCGGCTCGGCCTGCTTCGGCTCCACCCTTTTCTGCTTCGGCACGCCTCGGCTTCGGCCCGTTTCGGCTCCACCCGCTTCGGCCTCAGTCCGGCTCGGCTTCGGCCCGTTTCGGCTTCACGGCCCGGGTGCGAGCGCAACCTGAAAGCCGAAACCAGCCGAAGCCGAAACGGGCTGGAGCCGAAACGAGCCGGGACGAACAGGGCCAGAGCCGAAACGGAAACGGGCTGGGACGCAACGGACCGGAGCCAAAACGGGCCGAAGCCGAAACGGACCAGGACGAAACGGACCGAAGCCGAAAGAGACCGATGAAGCCGCAACGGGCCGGAGCCGAAACGGGCCGAGGCCGAAAACGGCCCCCCCCAAAAAAAACAGCACTAATCCGCGGACAGTGAACCTCCAATGCTTCATGGAGGGGAAACAAGGGCACCCAATTTCGCGCTTCGCGCTGCGCGAAGCGCGAAGTGCGAATAACTTCGCGCTCTCGCGCCGCCTCCCAGGGGAGAAGAGGAGGAGGAATCGAAGCCGAACCGCGAAGCGCGAAGCGCGAATAACTTCGCGCCCTCGAGGGCGCCCTCGGGAAAGCAGACGAGGGGGAGCCCGCTTCGGCAGTCCCCTGGCGCCGCAGAGAGCGGCTCGCTCTTGAACCTCCTGACGGTGTGCACGACGGCGGCTGGGACGGGCGAGGCCGCGACCAGGGTCATGGTCTGCCGGCAGGGGAGGGGAGGGGAGAAAGAAGGAAGGAAGGAAGGAGAGGAGAAAGGAAGGAAGAAGGAAGGGGAGGAAGGAAGGAAGAAAGAAGGAAAAAAGGAAGAAAGGAGGGAGAAAGAAGGAGAGGAGAAAGGAAGGAAGAAAGAAGGAAGGAAGGAAGGAAGAAAGAAGGAAGTGGGAAAAGGGGAGGGGAGGGGAGGGGAGAAAGAAGGAAGGAAGGAGAAAAGGAAGGACGAAGGATCGTGCCCCCCCCTCCTCCATTCCTTTTCCTTACAGGTAGCTCCCCCCTGTCGCACCACGAGACGCGTCGGCAGGGCGGGCTGGGCGTTTCGCGTGAGACTTCCTCCATTTATGATCCTGAAGTTGAGAATGCGCAACAGCTTCACGAATGGAGGGTGGGCCGTTATCGAAATGCGGTTCTCGCCGCAGCGCCGCGTACACTCGTCTTAAAAGATCGCAACAAAAGTTTCGCGGATAGAGGGCGGGGGGTGTTCAAAGTGTGGCTCTCGCTGTAATGCCGCGCGCAGCCGTCTGAAGAGCGCACAAGAGCTTCACGGATGGAGAGCGGCTCCTCGTCAAAATGTGACTCTGGCCTTAGCGCCGCACAAACTCGTCTTCAAAGTTTGCAAGAGGTTCACGGATGGCAGGCGGGTGTTGTCTTAAAACGTGGTTCTTAACGCCCACAAGAGTTTCACGGCTGGACGGCGGCTCCTTTTTTAAAATGTGGTTCTCACTTTAGCGCCGCCAACATGCGGCGTAAGAGATTGCAGCACGTTCCAAATGTATTATGATTGCTCTTATGGTTGACGTCCCGGAAATAAGGTATGGCACGATGTACGACTGCCAGGGCGCCACAGTCACGTTGATTCGCGGCGTTGAATTCCAAGGGGATCGTTTTCTCGCGCGATTCGCAACATTAACGGTGATTCGAGGCGTTGAAGTCCAAAGAAACATGTTGTCGTACGGTTGCGGATTGTCAAACGACTGTCTTCCAACGGGGAACCTCCCTAAATGAAGTATGGATCCTTGTAGGGGCCTATATATCAAGAGGGAACTTGAAGGGAAGGTGACTTGCAACATCGCTGGTGGATCTTTTGCTTGCACTGGCCCTCATCAGATACCTCCTCCTCCTCCTTTCCCCGATCCTCCACCTGATGTTCCTCCGCCTTCCCTCTCCTTCTCCTTATGTTTGCACTTGCACTTCTACATATACTGATGTTTCAACGTAAACATATACGCACATTTAAAGTATAGGTATAAGTGTACGCATACGCAGACTACAACTATGTATATGCGTATATTTGTAGCCATACATGTTGTTTTGAGGAGAGCACGGCCATAAGAACTCCCAGGACGCGGCAGCCACCACAGTGCGCAGCACGAAGAACAGGAACGAATCAAGGAGTGCAGAATGGTCGCCACACAGGCGCGCGCCAGAAGGCGTGCATCGACCCTGCTCGGCAGAGCCCCCCAGGTCGAGCCGAAATGTTGTGGGTGGGGGGGCGGGCTGCCGCGGGGAGTACAATTAAATCGGGCGTGTCCCCCTACAGGGGGATTTTCGACGAGTTTTTTTTTAATACTCCAAGACGGTCAAAGAATACTCACAAATAGTCCCCATACTATTTTTGACTATTTTTGAATATTCCTCCTGTGGAGGGACAAGCCCGACTTAAGACTACAGTACATAACCTGAGTCGAAGGAGAGGAGGAAAGGAGGGAGGAGAAAGAGCGGACAACTCGACAGGGAGTCGCCACAAATCACAAACTGTGGAATACGGCAGAAGCCTGACCCCCAGACCAATTCCGCGGATGACCGCGTAACCAACGAAAAACAGGAGAGGAAGATCGAACGCACACTAATCGAATCGGAACACATGTCAAGAATCCGGAGAGGGAGGGGGGAAGGGGGAGGGGAAGAAGAGGGGAGGAGGAGGAGGAGAGAAAAGGAAAAAGGGGGAGAGCAGTCCCGCAAACCCTCGGACCCATCTGCAAAAAAGAAGGGGGAGGAGGAGGAGGAGGAGGAGGAGGAGGAGGAGGAGGAGGAGAAAGAAGAGGACGAAGAGGAGCAGGAAGAGGAGGAGGAGGAGGAGGAGGAAGGAGGAGGAGAGGGAGGAAGAGGAGGAGGAAGAGGAGGAGGAAGGGGGGGGGCGGGGGAAGGGGAAAGAGAGGAGGAGCAAACGAATTCCTCCATCGTCGCCGCACGGCGCGCCGCGGCCATGGCAGGCCGGCGCATGATTTTTTGCGTGGGCGGACCTGGCGACAGCCAGCCTAGTGCGACGACAAAACATGCAGGGGAGAGGAGGAGGAGGAGGACGAGGAGGAGGAGGAGGAGGAGGGGGAGAAGGAGGAGGAGGAGGAGTAGGAGGAGGAGGCGGAGGGAGGCGGAAGGGGGGAGCAGGACCGCCCTCCCACGCGTCACGGCGCTCCGCGAGCTCCCGCCGGAGACTGCTGCCTGGCACGACGACCCCTCGGAGGAACGAGGGGCTGAGGGAAGGAGGAGCTCACAGGAGGCCGAAGGCAGCGGCGTACATCACTTCCTCGATGATGTGCGCCGCCCGCCAGCACGCCCTCACCACACCAGCTGCCCGTCGTCGATCCTCTCTGGCGAGGCGCGGAAGCGCAGACAATGTCTCGGCCATTCCCCCCCGCTTCCTGAGAGCCGTGGCGGCTGGCCCGATGGAGGGCTCGCAGCTCCCCACCGCATCCCTGGCAACATCCAGCACGCCCCCCGTCACCTCCGAGGCTTCGATGAGCCAGAGGGCTGCGGCCGTAGCAATCGTGAATCTGCCAGCCTCCACGGGCGTGGACACCTCGGAGTGCATTGCCTCGACTGGGAGCTCGCCGTGCGCCGCCGCGACTGGCGGCTCCACGTCGTCGAAGTCGTCCCCCGTCCTCTCGGAGATGGCCTCGAGTTCGAGCTCATCAGCATCGTAATCATCAGCAGCATCATTTTATTCATCATCATCATCATCATCATCAACAACAACAACAACAACAACAACAACAACAACAACAACAACAACAACAACAACAACAACAACAACAACAACGACATCAGCATCAGCATCAGCATCAGCATCATCATCATCATCATCAGCATCATCATCAGCAGCGTCATCATCATCGTCATCAGCATCGTCATCATCAGCATCATCATCAGCAACCTTATAATCAACGTCATACTCATCATCAGCAGCAGCATCATCATCCTCATCATCATTATCATCATCATCACCACCACCACCACCACCATCATCATCATCATCAGCATCATCATCATCATCGTCATCAGCATCATCGTCATCCGCATCAGCAGCAGCAGCAGCATCATCATCATCATCGTCATCATCATCAGCATCCTCATCCTCATCCTCATCCTCATCGCCATCGGCCGCGTCCACGGTGAAGAACATGTTCTCGGCGCCCATTCAGCGGCCCCGTAAGCTGCGTAGCCAGCCAGCTCGCTGGCCAGGCGCGACGCAGCCTGCTCGGCACGGTCCCGCCAAGTGCGAAATTCCGCAGCTGTCGCTCCGTGGCTTGTCTGCGACGCTGAACTCCGCGGCCCAAGGCCGAGCCAGCGCGCGCGGCCGTTTCGGCAGCAGGCAATCGTCAGGGCCTGTGCGCGGTCCCGCGCCAGCTGTCGCAGGTGGCACGGCGCCCCGCTGCCCAGAGGGCTTTCTCGTGGGCCGACAGGAAGCCTGGCTCACGGGGTAGCGGTGGAGCTTGTCCGCTTCACCTCCGGCGGCCATCGCACCGCCAGCGGCCGCAACCGCGGTCGGGCCGCACGCGTCCCCCAGGAGGCTGCAGCCTGCGACGTCTGCCAGCATCCGGGAGCAATCGCCGCCTTGCGCCTCGAGGTCGCGGAGCGCACCCCTCGCGCTCGACCTCGACCGGGCCCACGAATGACGCTGCACGCGCCGCCCAGGCGGGGAAGCCGCCAGCAACGCAGTCGGCCGCGTCGCAGCGCCAGGGCCACCGGTCCCAGGCGGTCGGGTGTTGCTGGAAGTGCCCCTGGCCCAAGGTGCCCCCAGGAGTCCAGGGGTGGCCCAGACGGCCTCCAGAGCACCCTCGCGAGGCCCAAGGGGCCCCAGGGGCTCCACAGTGGAGCTATAAAAGCTGGGGGCACCTTGGGCCAGGGGCACTTCTAGCAACACCCGAGGCGGGAGCCTGGACCTGCCGGGCCGCGCGGGGAACGCATTTCTCGTGGACGCGGCCCCACACATCCTCGACATCGCGGCTCTGCAACTTCGCGCCCCTTCCGCACGCGCACGAAGGCGTGGCGCGCCCTCCTGCAGAGTGGCTTACCGCGGGAATGCCCGCCCGCTCGCCTGTCCACAGGCGGTTGCAGCAGCGGTTGCCCACAGGCGCGGAATCCTGACCCAGCAGCGCCCACGCGGCGGCTCGGCAGTCGGGGCCCTTCACCAGCGGCCAGGCTGGCGCGCGGGGCTCTCCGCGGGGGCGGAGCAGCGCCCAGCCCCCAGCGTCCAAGGAGCATAGCGAAGGGGGCGTCGCTCTTTGAGTGCAGCCGTTGCGCGAGTTCCCTCTGGGTCTTTCCCTGAGGGTCTTGGGCGACCTGCTGCAGGGCGCGCAGCGGCCTCTCCCCTGGACCTGGCAGCAGCCCAGCCCTGCCATCCGACCCAGCAGCAGCCCGCGCAGCAAGCGTTCGCTGAAGAGGAGGCAGAGGCAGTTACGTCAGCGTGAGGAGGAACGCCGACCTCTCCCTACACGTCACTGTACCGAACTTGCAGACGTGCTGCAGCGGACTTATGCGTGGATGTGTTGTTGCCCGAAGCGGCGAGTGAAAAACGAGGTGCATTTCGCGTGGATTCGTTTTAGTCTTCATTCCTGGCTTAAACAGATCCGCACGAAATTCACCTCGAAATCCGGAGCGGAGTTCTCCAGGACACTCCAGGCCCATCCTATCGCTTTCCGAACGAGATCCGCTCTGCGATGTTGGCGCCATGAAACGTGGCGGGATATGCAGACGGAGCAAGCAAGACAGCACAGCGACTGCTGGTCCTGATGCCCGTGAACACCCACGCGACCCCGACGAACGAAAACGTTCCCATCGAGAGGGCGCTGATAGTCAGCAGCCGTCCCCAGAAGCCTACAGCCGATCCCGTCGGGGCAGCCCTGAAAGCAAGCTGCGGAGCCAGCCACTGCCTGCACGCGGCCACTGGCACTCCAGGGTCCACGGAGTGGCCTGAAGGGAGCACCGTCGGAGAGAGCAAGCTCGCAGCTGCAGCCCAAACCAAAAGGCCACGGAGCCACCCAGGCTCTGAATCCGCAGGAGTGTGCCATCGGGGGGCGCAGGAAGGCGGAAGGCGGAGGGAGGGAGGGAGGAGGGAAGGGGAGGGCGAGGAGGGAGGGCAGGAGGGAGGAGGCGGATGCAGGAGCGAGGTCGGCAAGAGGAAAAAGGTGAGCCTCCATCCCTGATCAACCAAAAAAAATCCCCTGACCCTTTGGGAGGGGACCTAAGCTAGGAGGGCCGCAAAAACATTCGGGGTAGGGGCTCTTTCCTGCAGATGCATCGAAGACGGGGGCCTCAGCGAGGTCACGTCTTCACTGTGTTGTTAGAGGATTAGGGGTTCTTTTGCTCTCGATGATTCCCCCCTCATGTCCCACCCCTCCTCCCTCCTCCTGTCTCCCACCGACTCCCGATCCACATGTTCCCCCATCTCACCCTCCCCCCCCCGCAACTCGTAGGTCGGGGCTGTCCTACTGGGGGATTTGTTTAGCGAAAAATCCGAAATACTCAAAAAATACCCCCCCTCCCCCCCCCCCCCCTATATATATATATATATATATATATATATATATACACACACACACTAGAACCATCGTGCGCTTTTCGCGCGCGCTCAGGTTCTAGTTGAGGTCACCGCTCAGGTGCGATGCTCGCGACGATTCTTACCACGAAGACGGCGGCGTGCACTCCGCTCATGTTCGCACGCCATGTTCCGGAGGAGCGTTCCCGGAGCATGGGGCGCCAGAAGCTCCCCCGCTCTTCCCCGTTCCCGGATTATCCTGCCGAGGAACTCTTGGGTTGCGTAGGGCCGGTCTTGCGGGCCCCCTGGGGCTCTCTGAGCCCGCCTAGGGCTGTTTGGGAGCAGACCTGGAGGCGCGCTGGGCCCTAGTGGAGCGTCGGAAAGCCGAAAAGACAAGATCTTCCAACTCCTACGTAAAATGAACGATGTTGGCCTGTTGGGACCCTCTTGGGGGTGCTCCTGGAGGCGTCTTGAGCCAGGTTTGAAGCCTCTTGGGAACTACCTGAGGCCTCCTGGGGCTCTCTTGAGGCGGAAGCCCTGGGTTTTCTGGACGCGGTCCGTCTCTTGAACACCTCTCGGGCCTGTTTTGGGGCACTCGTGGGCTGCCCTGGGCGCTTCTTGGGCCAGCCTTGGGCTCTCCGGGACCGCCTCGGGGCGGCCTTGGGCGTTTCTGGAGCTGTTTGGGGGCGGTCTCGGAGGCCTCCTGGGCTGCCTAAGAGCGTCGGACAGCCGCAAAGATCGGAAGGCCAAAACCCTTCCAAAACTAGTGTAAAACCATCAATGGTTGGCCTGCTGGGGCCCTCGTGGGAGTGCTCTTGGAAGCGTTTGGAGCCATGTTGAGGGACTCTTGGGAGCTGCCTGGGGCCTCCGGGGTCACTGTTGAGGCGGGAGCCCTGGGTGTTCGGTACGCGGTCCCTCTCTTGGGCCCTTCCTTGGGCTTGTTTTGGAGCCTTCTTGGGTTGTTGTGGGCGTTTCTTGGGCCAGCCTTGGGCTCTCCGGGGCCGCCTTGGGCTTGTCTTGAGGGCTTCTGGGGCTGCTTGGGGGTGGACCTGGAGACCTCCTGGGCCGTCCTGGAGCGTCGTACAACCGAAAAAACAGAGGGCCAAAATCCTTCCAAAACCGCCGGAAAACCATCAATTTTGGCCTCCCGGGGCTCTCTTGGGAGTGCTCCTGGAAGCGTCTGGAGCCATGTTGGAGGCCTCCCGAAACCTCTACCACGTGCTTCGGCGACATGGGTCGAAGATGGGAACCAGTCCTGGTGCAGAAACATCACCAGGATCCGTCCAGAGCCGCTCGGGAAACGCCCCGGAACTTCCTGGAGAGGCCCCGTGGGGGGGGGGCCCCCCATGGCGAGTCGAGGCAGCTGGCCAGAGGCCCCCGGCCCCGTGCCCCGACAGATATATATATATATATATATATATATATATATATATATATATCGCTCGTGCTTGCGCTCCACAGTGAGTCAAACAGACTATTGAGCAGCAGGCTTGTGCGTTGAGAGGAAGAGTGCCCTTGCAGCACGGGCACTATCCACAGCCACCTCTGGGAGCGTCCACTTCCCTGGCGGCAGTTTCGACTGAATGTTGCACAACTGAATAGCAATGATGGTGCGTTCCAGCGCTACACGCTGAGGATACTCGTCCGATTCTCCGCTGCAGAGGCCCAGACGAGCAGGAAGCGAGCTCGGCGCAAGTAAGCGCACGTGCCACACCGCGCAGACAGCGTGCCACATGTGAGCGCAGTGCACGTAGTGAGAAATGGAGTCAGATGCATCAGGAGCATCACCCTGCTGGCAGCCGAAAACACATGGGCCGCCTGCGCTCTTGTCACGCGTGCGCAGGCGGCGGCTCGCGGTCCATCCCCCCGCCCAAGTCTTGAGGAGGGCGGAGTGAGACGCAGGAGAGAAATCAGACTTGAGCAGCACTTCAAGCGGCTCCCATTCGATCTGTGCTTGCACACATGGCTGTGATTCCGTCGACCAGGAGTTGAGGCGGGCGAGGAAGGTCGAGGGGAGGCGATCAACCAGGAGTGAGGGGACAGGGCGAGAGTGGATGTGCTTCTGCATGCGCAAGCGTGGGTTCGGGCGGGCAACCAGTAGGCGGGCTTTTTCCGCGCGCCACTCATTCAGCGCGTGGCCACAAACGGTGGCCACCAGCTTGTTCGGGTCGTTCGTGAAGCCGCCAGCTGCTTCCTCCAAGGTGAGGGCAATCGGCGGCGAGCGCCAGTGCGATGGCGCATGCATGCCCAGCGCCAGGTCGTAGAAGGGCAATGCCACCGCCGCCGCCTCCTTGAGCTTGGCTGCCCAGTGCGGCCAGTTCTTCACCGAGTCCGCGGCGCTGCGCATCAGGGCGGCCCTGTTGCTGAGCTCGAGAGAGACCGCCTTCAGCGAGGGCGACCAGTCACCAATGCGAAGTAGATCATCTCGCGGCAGCGCTTGAGGAGGAAGGTGCCAGATGCGGTGAAGAGCCCAGTTCTCCTTGCGCTTCATCTTGGGCGGCCACAGGAACAGCTGGCTGAGGTAGGAGATCTTGGTTACCGCCCTCTGGTTGTACAGCATCAGCGAGGTCGAGGTCGGAACACTCGCATCCGCTATAAGGTTGGTCGCGCGCTGCCAGCCCGCCACCACTTTCTGCCAGCGCTTGAGGTTATCCACGCTCGGGCCCATCAGAACCCCAAGGTATTCAGCCACGTCCGCGATCGCCATGCCGCTCCACTTCGGGACCAGCGCCTCGATCTTGGCGCGCACCCTGTCCACGACCGCCGGCGAGGAGGAGTCCGCCAACGGGATGATCTTGCACTTCGCCGCCTTGAGCACCAGGCGCGCCAAGAGCTCCGCCGCGTAGAAGACGCTGGACATGGGGCGCAACATCTTCAGCGCAGGCATCACGCTGCCCACATCATCCGCGCAGACGCCGATGACAGCGCCCTTGAAACTGCCCGAGCGGGCGCGCATGTCCCTGATCAACGGATCCATGCCGACGGCCCAGAGAGTGCCCGACCACGGACACCCCTGGAGGATACCCGAGGCCAGCGCGCAGAACACCTCAAGCGCGCCTCCAAGATTGGTGAAGGCAGCGGGCAGGAGGCAGATCGCGTCGACCATGTTGCGGATGCCCTGCGGGAAACCGGCGATCTCCAGCGCGGTGTTCAGCCAGACCCTGCACATGGAAGGGAACGCGTCGCCGAAGTCGAAGAGCACCAGGAGCGGGTCCTTCTCCACGGGGTCCGACTGCATGGCCACGATGCGAGCCTGCGCGCCCATCGCTACCACGTGCTCGATGAAGCGCCTCTGCGGTAAGAAGCCCTTCTGCGCCTTGTGCGCGCCTTTGGCTACGATCGGCTTCATCAGCTCACTCCCCATGGCCGCGACGATTTTGCAGTCCGTGTTCTTCAGAGAAACGGGACGAATTGCCTTTGCCGTCCTCGTCGCTTCATGCTCGTCAGCAGGCTCCGACCCCTCAGGGGTGAAGATCATCAGCGAGTCATTGAAGGTGAGCGGGACAGGGTAGCCCTGTATGATCTCGATGGCGACGTCGAGCATGAGCTGCGCCGACGAGGGGACCCGCTTCCAGGCCATGTAGGGGATCCCGTCAGGTCCAGGCGCCGAGTTGTTGAGCCTGCTGATCAGGTTCTTCATCTTACCCAAAGTGGGGATGTCCATGTCCGTGCAATCATACGGAACGATGTGCTTCTCGAGGTAGCGCTTCACGCGCTGGAGGTGGCTTGGCTTCGCCTGAAAGACTGGGGGCCACTACCGACGGAGCTCCTCGATCATGGCAGCAGGCGTCTCCGTGGTGTTGTGGTCGTGCATCACCTCGATAGCCTTGAGCTTGAGGGTATTGCCCGTTGGGGCCCAGAGCTTGCCACGCTT
Organism: Prorocentrum cordatum; assembly: GCA_963575745.1. Lineage (NCBI taxonomy): Eukaryota > Dinophyceae > Prorocentrales > Prorocentraceae > Prorocentrum > Prorocentrum cordatum. The sequence goes on along the minus strand of CAUYUJ010016415.1, from coordinate 212,139 downwards.
CTGCATTGCCTTCCTCATCTTGCGGAGCCGCTGCCGCTGCTGGAAGGGCGTGTCAGCGGCGGACTCCTCCTGCAGCAGGGCCTCAGAGCGCTGGTCCTGGCGCGACTTCTGGTGTTGCTCGAAGACGCGGCGAAACGTGCCAGGCTCGATCAGCGTAATGTTGTTCGGGTCAGAGATGTCCAAGAACTGGTCACCGAGATCAGTGCGCGCCTTCAGCGCGCGTGCGCTCTGCCCGTCATTGCGCCAGACCGCCCTCGAGATCGCTCTGCAAGTGGTGAGAGCTGCCGCCGAGCACGGCGCATGCATGTCTGTCAGGTCGTTGCGGGTAAGGCGCGCCGCCTCGCGGATCAGGCGCTTGAACTCCTGGAGGCGCACAAAGGGCGTGTAGCTGTCCAGGTCGGCATGGCTGACCAACAGGTCAAAGTACTTGATGGAAAGAGGGCGCTCGAAGATATACTGCGGGATCGGCTGCGACTCGCGATCTTCACGAGCTCGGGCTGAGAGGCGTAGGCGTACTGGGGCATGATCCGAAATGCCCTTGCCATAGAGCATGTCAGGCGCCATGGGCATGTCGACCTTCGCGCACCACTGTGTCAACAGCCACGGCGGCGAGCTGGTATAGATCTTGTCGATGCGCGCGCACTGCTGGGAGTGCTCAGTGTAGTGCGCGGGGAGCTCGGGGTCCACCTCGACCATGTCGCCCAGCGCCTGCTCCCAGAGAAGCTGATGTTCAGGGTGGACGTTGCGTAGCCTGGGTAGCCCCTTGTTGACGAGCGGGGCCGTCATCTCCAACGGGGCCTCATCCATGAAATTGAAGTCGCCCATGATCATGACTGCGATGCGCTCGGGCTGCTGCTCTGCGACGCTGGGCCCCGCCCTAATCGTGCCCACCGTGCGCTGGACCTGATCCTGCGCGAGGTGGAAGTTGTGAACGTTGTAGATCACCACCATGGACGGCTGAGCGCCCTCGGGTGCACCAGCGAGATCCGACTTGATTGGGAGACGTTGTACGCGGCCAGGTACAGGTGCGGTGCGACGGAAGCGGTCAGGATCAGCCGCCTCCTCTTGCGAGAGTCCAGGAAGCACAATCGCCACGCCCCCCGTGCCGCGCTCAGGGACGGAGGTGAAGATGGCCGCTGACTTGTTGCCAAGGTGCAGGGCGTGGGCGAGCTCCGCCTCAGAGCCGTGCACCTCCTGCATGGCCAGCACCGACGTGGAGTTGAGCACCTGCAGCATGTGGGTGACCTTTTTCTTGCGCTTGAGCGGGTCCTGGCAGAGGAGCGCTCGCGTGTTCCATGTAGTGACAGTGATGGCGCCATCAGACTGTGCCCTGCGCCAAGGGGCCAGCGTCTTGTTAAAGCTGTCACTGGACGTCCCTCGCGTCCAAGGATGTCTGGAAGACCTCTTCGAACTTCGCGCGGACGCCCCCCTGTTGATGCCGTGCGTGGGGCAGCCCTGGTAGTTGAAGAGCAATGTGGTCGGCTCGTCCTTTGTGGAACCCACGGAGATGGAGAGGATGGGCAGGTTGTTGCAATAGGTGATCCCTTGCTGGCGGTCGCCTCGCCAGCGCTTCGTGTCATGTTGGGTATTGCAGATCTGGGTGGGCTTCTTGGTCTGGAACTCTCGCCTCGCTGTCTTGCCGCTGCGATCGAGACCGAGGAAGAGACGCGTGCGCTGACCGTGGACGCTGTTGACCATCGCGTTGAGCCATTCGCCGTCAGCGCCCTTGAGCTTGCTGTAGAAAGAACGGACACGCCGAGCAGAGGCATTCGCGACGCCACTGAACTGGATGAGGAGTCGACGCGCTGGACTCTTGCCCACTGCCTCCCACTCGCCGTCGCCGAACTCGCATCTGTCGATGATGGGCTGGATGCTGGCCTTGAATTCGTCGAGCGTGAAGTTCGCCGCGGCCGTGCCCACGATGATGCTGGTGTCTGCTGGTCGGTCCCATTCGATGAGGTTCTCGTAATCCTTGATGGGGATCTGTGCCTCCTGCATGTATAGCCACTGTCGCATTTCTGCAATTTGAGCAAGTAGTTCTGCTTGCTCGGCCTCGAGCTTCGACGATGTGGCCTGTAGCGACTGGATCTGACCCGTGAACTGCGCGTTCCGCTGTTGCTGCTGTCCGACCACCGCGCCAAGGGGACCCTTGAGCTGTGTTGCGAACTCGCCGATGATCTCTGCGTTGACCGATGCCAGCTTCGAGTCGAGCTGAGCTGCGAGGAAGTCCTGCGAGGCTGCGATGGCGGCGTTGACGGCGTCCACGGGGTCCACGAGCTCAGAAGGGGGTTGAGGCATTGGAAGCTGAGGCGTTGGAAGCATCAGCACGAGGCCTCTTGGCTCCTTCAGCAGCACCACGGGAAAGAGCGGCCGACTCTCTCCAGGGGTCGTGTTGATGGATTGCATCTGGTTGTCGGTCGCCAGCACCACTCGCGCCAGCACCAGCGGGTTGGAGAGGAGCAGAAGGG
>CAUYUJ010016415.1:157742-200407 GCA_963575745.1 Prorocentrum cordatum | reverse complement strand
TCCTCCTCCTCCTCCTCCTCCTCCTCCCTCCTCCCCCTCCTCCTCCTTCTCCTCCTCCGGCCCAAAACTGGCCCCCCCAAAACCGGACCGTCCCGCGACCGCCGAACCGAACCGGCATAACCGACCCGGACTGGCAAAACCAGACCGACCAAAACCGGACCGGCGCCGAAATCGAACCGCTGCAACCGAACCGGTCCGCCGCCGAACCGGCCCGAACCGGCCCGAACCGGACGCTTCCTGACAATAGCGGGGGCGGGAACGAGGGACAGGAGAAGGACGAACCCAGTAGGCAGGGGCGAGGAGCCATCGCAGCAACAGCACCATGAATGCATAAGGTAACAGGAGGACTAGGGCGGCGATGATGAAAGAGGAGGGAGGAAGCAAGAGACTGTTTCGTTTTTGCAGGAGCTCGGTCAACGCATGCCTGCTGCCTGTCCACAGGATCATACCTGTTTATATCTAGTGCAGGAAGCGATCGAGACCTAGCTCGCGCGCCAGCTTCTCTGCCTCCTTCCTGCATGTTGCAGTGCGGGAACTGAACTTCCGCAGTTTCTCCGCAAGGTCTGCCGGTGGGCCGCGGGCAAGAAAGTCAAGGCCGGGGTCGCGCACCATCAGTCGGTTGTCTATCGTCGTCGCCCTGGACAGCATCACGTAGAGGTGCAGCCACAGAGCGTCCAGGTCGTTCGCATCCTTGCACCCTGCGTCAACAATGACTCCGCGGTGCATGGTGCGGCCCTGGCAGGCAGTGGACGTCAGGACCTCGGCGTGGGAGATGACGAAGCCAGTGCGCGTGACCTTGTACTTGCGGAAGTCGAACGGGCTCGAGCTCTGTGGCTCGATGAAGACGAGGCCCGCTGCGTTCGCAGCGTCGATGCTGTCATCGAGCTCCTTGAGCTTCTTTCCGCAGGGACCACCCTTGTACTTGTCCATGCGCACCCACACTCCGCGTGGGCCTCACTCCGCTGGACCCACCAGCAGCCCTCGAATGTGGCGTCAGCGTCGCAGATCGCAGCCCCCCAGGGATGGCGAGGTCTAATCTGAATCTGCGTGGTGCCTCACTCCGCTGGACCCACCAGCAGCCCTCGAATGTGGCGACAGTTTCGCAGATCGCAGCCCCCCAGGGATGGCGAGGTCTAATCTGAATCTGCGTGGTGCCTCACCCCGCTGGACCCACCAGCAGCCCTCGAATGTGGCGACAGTTTCGCAACCAGCAGCCCTCGAATGTGGCGTCAGTGTCGCAGATCGCAGCCCCCCAGGGATGGCGAGGTCTAATCTGAATCTGCGTGGTGCCTCACTCCGCTGGACCCACCCTCAGCCCTCGAATGTGGCGACAGTTTCGCAGATCGCAGCCCCCCAAGGATGGCGAGGTCTAATCTGAATCTGCGTGGTGCCTCACTCCGCTGGACCCACCAGCAGCCCTCGAATGTGGCGTCAGTGTCGCAGATCGCAGCCCCCCAGGGATGGCGAGGTCTAATCTGAATCTGCGTGGTGCCTCACTCCGCTGGACCCACCAGCAGCCCTCGAAAGTGACGACAATTTCGCAGATCGCAGCCCCCCAGGGACGGCGAGGTCTAATCTGAATCTGCGTGGTGCCTCACTCCGCTGGACCCACCAGCAGCCCTCGAAAGTGACGACAATTTCGCAGATCGCAAACCCCCAGGGATGGCGAGGTCTAATCTGAATCTGCGTGGTGCCTCACTCCGCTGGACCCACCAGCAGCCCTCGAAAGTCGAGGTCTAATCTGAATCTGCGTGGTGCCTCACTCCGCTGGACCCACCAGCAGCCCTCGAAAGTGACGACAGTTTCGCAGATCGCAGCCCCCCAGGGATGGCGAGGTCTAATCTGAATCTGCGTGGTGCCTCACTCCGCTGGACCCACCAGCAGCCCTCGAAAGTGGTGACAGTTTCGCAGATCGCAGCCCCCCAGGGATGGCGAGGTCTAATCTGAATCTGCGTGGTGCCTCACTCCGCTGGACCCACCAGCAGCCCTCGAAAGTGGCGACAGTTTCACAGATCGCAGCCCCAAAGGGATGACGTAAAAGGCAAGAGAGAAGAGGAGGAGCGAAGAGAGGAGGAGAAGGGAAGCAAGAGAGGAGGAGCGAAGAGAGGAGAAGGGATGCAAGAGAGAAGAGGAGGAGCGAAGAGAGGCGGAGAAGGGAAGCAAGAGAGGAGAGGAAGAGGGAAGAGAGGAGGAGGAGGCGGGAAGGAAGGAAGGTGGAGACCGAAAAGCTCTATTCAAAACGAGTACCCAACGCAGGAGGGTTGGGATAAAATGGAAAAAGGGGAAATAAACACAAAAAGGGCTTAGAAGGAGACCAAGCGGCACAAGCAAAAACTAAAGCGCTGCGCGCGGATTTCTTGGATCTGCGCTGGTACCCCCTCCCTGGTGCGCGGAGCGCGCCAGGGGCGGCGCCGGAGGCGCCACCGGGGGGGCCCATCGCGGATCCAAGAAATCCGCGCGGAGCGCCAAAAGTTTCTGTTTCTGCCGCTTTCTGTTCTTCGATAGTTCGATACGGAGTCCCCCGGCCGACCCTGTCCCCTGGGGCTGGCCCTGCGTCCCAAGTCGCTCTTTGACAGCCCCTTGGCGCCGGGGCAAAGGCCCTGCAGGGGCCGAAGGCCACGCAAGCCTCCGCATCAAGTGCTTCAAGACGCTGGAGGTCTGGGGCCGGCGGACGATCCAGCCGTCCGCCGCCCTCCGCCGAGGGACAGAGCAAGACTCGGGCGCACGCTGGCAGGAGCTGCGGATCAGTGGATCCAGCGTGGGGGCGCCAGATCCACGGGTCGGGCAGAGCACCCACCCGAGACGCGAAGCACATGTGGCGACAGAGCGCGCCAATTTTTGTGGAACCAGGGCCCGTCGCTGACCCACGCGCCTGAATCCATGTCTGCGCTTCTACAAACAAGGAAGAACTGGATAGACAGTAAACTTTCAAGTCTCCGCGCAGACTTCTTGGATCTACGCTGGACCCACTTTCAAGTGCCCACGCAGATTTCTTGGATCTGCGCTGGACCCCCCCTCGCTTGTGCGCGGCGCAGCGCGCCAGGGGGCGGCGCCCGAGATACTCCTGAGAAGCTGAATGCTCATGCCGTTATTATTCGAGAGCCTGTGCTTACAGCCAGCCCGTATCATAAGTATGCACGATAAGCATGCAAGGGCCTTAGAGGGCCGTTTCGAAGCTCTTCGAGCTGGGCTCGAGAGCTTGTGCTTACAGTCAGCCCGTATCAAAAGGACGCACGATGAGCATGCAAGGGCCTCAGAGGGCCGTTTCGAAGCTCCTCGAGCTGGGCGCGGCCAGCGAAAGCGGCCAAGGATGCGCCGAGGAGGCGGTGGTGCATGGGGTACCCTTCGGGAAGGCTGCCCGGCCTCGTTCCTGCGGGTCGACTGCATGCCGTTGTTCTGCTGCTTCTGCTTCTTCTTCTTCTGCTTATTATTATTCTTCTTCTTCTTCTTCTTCTTCTTCTTCTTCTTCTTCTTCTTCTTCTTCTTCTTCTTCTTCGAGCCACCTCGAGGGGATGATGGCGATCCAGGCCGCAGGCTGGGCGCGGGCCCCCCCTAGGGGGGCCGCGGCGCGCGGCGCGCGGGGGCTCCTGCAGCGCGATGCCCTCGGCACCGCGGCGCCTGGCGCGGCGCTCCGGGGGAGGGCGTGGGGGGGCGGCCCGAGGGTGGGGGGGGGGAAGCGGCCCGGGAGGGGAGGCTGAGCGGGGGGGGGGGCGGGAAGGGAAGGGAAGGGTGAGAAACGGAGGGGGGGGAGGGGAAGGGATGGGCGAGAGATGGAGCGCGAGAGACGGAGGGGGGTGTGAGGGGGGGAAGGAGGCTGAGGGTGAGAGACGGAGGGTGGGAGATGGAGGGCGGGAGAGGGAGGGTGAGAGATGGATTGGGGGAGGGGAGGGAGGGGAGGGTGAGAGATGGAGGGGGGGGAGGGAGGCGGTGGATGAGGGGGGAGGGGGAGGAGGCGAGCTGGGTGCGATCGCGCCGAGTCTGACATCCTGTCCCTCCCATCACTTCCCACTGCGCAGACGCGCGTCATAGCCGACCTGGACCTCCCCCAGCAAAGACCATCGTGTTATGCGAAATCGGAAAAGGGGAGCTGCGTACGGAGGAGGAGGAGGAGGAGAAGGAGGAGGAGGAGGAGGGAGAAGGAAGATGAGCAGGAGGAAGAGGAGGAGAAAAAGGAGGAGGAGGTGGAAGAAGGAGGGCGTGGACGAACACGAACAGCAGCAGAAGGAACTGGAGCGGAAGGAGCGGGAGGAGTAAGAGGATCAGGGGAAGACGGAGGAGAGAAAATGGGGGGGCGACAACGATGAAAAAGGATTCGGATCCAGACAGGTGGCGCCCGCGCTGGGACAGGAGTGCCATTCTGAACGACGGGAGCAGACGCCGATCCGAAAATGGGGCCCACGCTGTAGCGGGAGCACCATTTTGAAACACCGAAAGCAATCGAATTGTAACAAACACCAGGGAAGACCACTATTGTGAAATTCTGTGCGTGCAAAAACCAAGCGCGGGGAGAACCGGCTATCTTCTGGACGGAATCAGGGGAGAGAGGAGAGTAGTTTTTCATACTGTGTGATTGATAGTAGAGGAAGAGGAAGGAATGGGGGAGGAGGGTGGGAGGGGAGGGGGAGGAGGGGAGGAGGAGGAGGAGCAGGAGGAGGAGGAGGAGGAGGAGGAGGGCGAGTGGGAGGGGGAGGAGGAGGAGGAGGAGGAGGAGGAGGAGGAGGAGGAGGAGGAGGAGGAGGTGAAGGAGGGGGAGGGGGAGGAGGAGGAGGAGGAGGAGGAGGAGGAGGAGGAGGAGAGGGAGGAGGAGGAGGAGGGGAGGAGGAGGAGGAGGACGAGGAGGAGGAGGAGAAGGAGGAGGAGGAGGAGGAGAAGGAGGAGGAGAAGGAAGTGAAATGGAGGAGGATTAACATCAGACTACACAAGCACACAAACACACACACACACACATAAAAAAAAATCAAAGAGTGACACTCCGATTAGTCCTCGGGTTCATCATTAGCCCATGGCCCGACCTCAACTACAACGAAATCGCGCCCAAGGCGGCCCAAGAGGCCCTTACCAGGTCCTGGGACACCAGGCGCACTCCCCACGAAGATGGCACCCAGGACGCGCAACATGTCCCCAAGAGGCCCAGAAAAAGCCCCAAGTCCGTGCCAGCGTTCACGATAGCCCAGTTAGACATGCAACTCACCCCCAGCCAGCTCAAGAAGGGGACAAACCAAAACCAGTCCACGGGATCGGCAGGTCCAGGTCCTCTTCATGCTCTATTCGGAGGCCTCCGGAAACCCAAAAGGGACCAAAGACGTCCACAAAACCTTCAAACCTCAAGCCCACAAACTCGATCCTTCCCGCTCCCCCTAGCCCTACACATCTCATGCGGGACACAACCGCTGGAGCGACGGACGCCTCCGTGAGTCTTCACTCGAGCATCCAGGCTCTCTTCCAGCTCAAGGAGGACCCCTCGAGACCCCCAGAGCCCCCCACACACACAACACATCCAACAAAAAAAACCTCCCCCGCCCTCGATCCCCGAGCCTCGACGTCGGGAGGGGGGCCAGCGACCCCCCCCCGCGAGCGGCGACCCCGGTGTCTCGAGTGCGCCGAACCGGGGGAGGCCAGGAAGTGGGGGGGGTCAGCGCATCATGGTCCCAAGCATGCGCGCGGGCGACGTTCGGTGGCAACTCAGGGGGGCCTGTAACATCTTGTCGGCTTCTGCGAACTGACGCTAGCCGACGCTAAATCGACGCTAAATTGACGCTCATCGACGCTAGTCGGCGCTAAATCGACGCTAACCGACCGCTAACCGACGCTAGATCAGCGCTATCGCATCAACTCCCAGACGCCTATCGACGCTAGTCGGCGCGAAAGACAGAGTTACAAGGGCACACAAGACTCCCAGGATTTGCTGCCGAAGGCATGTGCGCGGGCGACGGGAGGGCCGCAGGACATGCTGGAAGCAGCCACGACAGCGGGGAGGCATCGTGGCGGCCCTGGCCGTGATATCTGCCCCCGCCCCCCCCCCCCAGGTCCTCGCACTCCCCACTCCTCGGCGCCGCCCTACCCGAGCTGCCCCGATCAACGCAACGCCCGACACGCAGCGCATGGATGCGGAGCTCAACACGCAGACGGAGCACGTGGGTCTGACGCGACACCCAGACCCCCTCGCTTTGTGAAAAAAATCACGACGGGAGGTTTTTCTTCGCTAGATTCGGCCTCTCGGGGCCCCCACCAGGCCCCGGGACCGTCAACAAAAAAAACAGCTCAGGATGAGAAAACGGTCACGGAGAATGGGTCTAGACCTCTGGGGGAACACGACGTCGGGGATCTGGGCACGTCCGCCAAAACGTGGGCCAGCACGCTGAGCCAACACGCAGCGTCTTGGCACGGACGTTCCGAGCACGGTGGTTGTTGCGGTTCCACACTGGCGTATGGGTAGCTAGGCCTTGAGTAGGGCTGGGGGTCAGGCTTGCGGACACCCCAAATGGACGTCAACGGGCGCAACCAACCTGTTCGGTCAAGCTGAAACTCATGCACCACACCCGGCGTCAAGCCAAAACTTTGAACATGAGCGAATGGTTGGACTATGCACATCTTCGTCGGCCTCACCGGCGAGGCGTTTGAACACCTTGACGTCCCTTTTCTGGTGGTCCTGCAAAGGAAACCACTCTCTGGCCCTCGGCCCTATTCAAGCTGGGCGCCCCACCAACTTCTCATTCTGAGTCGGCTCTTGACTGTCCTGGGGCCTCCTCCTCCTCCTCCTCCTCGGGTTCCTCCTCCTCCTCCTCCTCCTCCTCGTCCTCCTCCTCCTCCTCCTCCTCCGACTCCTCCTCCTCCTCCTCCTCCTCCTCCTTCTCCTCCTCCTCTCCTCCTCCTCCTCCTCCTCCTCCTCCTCCTCCTCCTCCTCCTCCTCTCTCTCCTCCTCCTCCTCCTCCCTCCCCTCTCCTCCACATCATCCTCCTCCTCCTCCTCCTCTCCTCCTCCTCCCCTCCCTCCTCCCCCTCTTCTTCATCATCATCATCATCATCATCATCATCATCAGCAGCAGCAGCAGCATCAGCAGCAGCATCATCATCATCGTCATCATCAGCATCAGCATCAGCAGCATCAGCATCAATCATCAGCAGCAGCATCATCCTCTTATTACTATAAGTATGAGTGAGATTGTTAGTACTGTTGTTAGTAGTGCTCTTATCCGTATTCCTATATTCGTACCATGCGCAGTAGTAGAATGCGCAGTAGTCCTGTTATTTGTACCATGTTTATAGTTAGCATTCGTATTGTTAGTGGTGTCCGTAGTGTCAGCAGTGGCATTATATTTGTGCTTCGTATTAGTACTTTCAGGTGTAAGTGTGATCACTAGTATGAACAGTCATACTGTCTTTACTGATAATACTAGTGCCGGAGTCCTAATGGTATTGTTAATCTCATTTGTAGCATCAATAGTAGTAGTAGTAGTAGTAGTAGTAGTAGCAGTAGTAGTAGTAGTAATAGTAGTAGTAGTAGTAGCAGTAGTAGTAGTAGTAGTAAGAGTAGTAGTAGTAGTAGTAGTAGTAGTAGTAGTACTAGTAATAATATGGATAGTATGAACAATATGATCATGTGTATTACTCCAAGTAGGAGTCATAGTTGTATGGTTCGCCATAGTACTACTAGCATTCGTAATAATCATACTATGTTGCGTCAGATTCGTAGGTTTGTTCGTCTTCATTATATCATTAGTATGGTTCGTAATTGTACTATTCCTAGTATGTGTATCAGTGTTGGCCGTATTATTATTCGTCTTCTCACCCTCATCCTCATCATCCTCATCCTCATTATCCTCCTCATCCTCATCCTACTCGTCCTCCTCCTCCTCCTCCTACTCCTCCTCCTCCTCCTCTTCCTCCTGGTTCGGGCCACTACCCGAAAGGCCGAAGACTGCGCCAAGACACCGCGAGCGGCTTCCGCCCGCTTGCCGCCGAGGGGTGGCGCGAGAGCGAAGGGGGCTGGATACCGCCGGACACGAGAGGGCGGCCCCCTGACACGCGCCCCCCCCGCGGCGGCTGCCCGGCGGTCATCTCGAAGCTCAACCGCAGCTTCTCGTCCTCGGGCAGGAGAGCCAGGAGGGGGGGGGAGGAGGAGGAGGATGAAAGAGGAGGACGAGGAGGAGGAGGAGGAGGAGGAGGAGGAAGAGGAGGAGGAAGCGGAGGAGGAGGAGGAGGAGGAGGAGGGGGGGGGACGAGGGAGGAGGGGGAGGAGGAGGAGGAGGAAGAGGAGGAGGAGGAGCAGCAGCAGCAGGAGGGCCAGGAGAAGGAGGGGGGAGGGAGGGAGGGAGAGAGGAGGAGAAGGAGGAGGAGGAGGAGGAAGAGGAGGACGGGGGAGGAGGAGGAGGAGGAGGAGGAGGAGGAGAGGAGGAGGAGGAGGAGGAGGAGGAACCGAGGAGGAGGAGGATGAGGAGGAAAAGGCGGAGGAGGAGGAGGAGGAGGAGGGGATCGCTCTTTATAGTTCCTTTGATTGTCTTGATTGTACTGGGAGGGAGGGGAAGGAGGGGGAGGAGGGAGGGTAATAGTTGTTGTTTTATGAGCTCCATGCTTGTATTACGTTTTGGATTGGATTCTATATGTTTGCGCAAACATGGTATACTTGTTGGATCTCATGTTATTCCCAAATCGCCTGCGTTGGGTTATCGTTTTGAATCGAGCACTGCTCGCGCGTCTCGTTCCCGCCACCTCTCCCCTTCTCTCCTACCTTTCACCTCGCTCCCTCCTGCGAGCTAGCTTGGCTCCTACCTGGTCATCCCTGGGGGGCTGGGATCTGCGAAACTACCGCCACTTTCGAGGGCTGCTGGGGGGTCCAGCGGAGCGACGTCCTACCCAGATTCAAATGAGACCTCGCCATCCCTGGGGGGCTGCGATCTGCGAAACTGCCGCCTCTTTCGCGGGCTGTTGGGGGGCCCAGCGGAGCGACGTCCCACCCAGACTTGTATGAGACCTCGCCATCCCTGCGGGGCTGCGATCTGCAAAACTGTCGCCAATTTACAGGGCTGCTAGGGGGTCCAGCGGAGTGGCGTCCTACCCGGACTCAGATGAGACCTCGCCCTCCATGTGGGGTGCAATCTGCGAAACTGTCGCTCGCCACTTTCGAGGGCTGCTGGGGGGGCCCAGCGGAGTGACGTCCTACCCTGACTCAAATGAGACCTCGCCATCCCTAGAGCGCTGCGATCTGCGAAACCGTCGACGCTCTCGAGAGCCGCTGGGGCGTCCAGCGGAGCGACGTCCTACCCAGACTCAAACGAGACCTCGCCATCCCTGGGGGGCTGCGATCTGCGAAACTGCCGCCTCTTTCGCGGGCTGTTGGGGGGCCCAGCGGAGCGACGTCCCGCCCAGTTTCAAATGAGACCTCGCCATCCTTCGGGGGAGGGGGCGGGGAGGCGATCTGCGAAAGCGTCGTCACTTTCGAGGGTTTCTGGGGGGTCCGACAGGGCGACGTCCTACCCAGTTTCAAATGAGACCTCGCCATCCGTGCGGGGCTGCGATGTGCGGAACTGTCGCCACTTTCGAGTGCTGCTGGGGGGTCCAGCGGAGTAACGTCCTACCCTGACTCAAATGATACCTCGCCTGTGGGGCTGCTCTGCGGAAGTGTCGCCAGTTTCGAAGGCTGCCGGGGGGGGTCTAGCAGAGCGACGTCCTACCCAGATCCAGATGAAACCTCGCCATCCCTGGGGCGCTGCGATCGGCGAAACTGTCGCCAGTTTGGGGCGCTGCTGGGGAGGTCCAGCGGAGCGACGTCCTACCCTGATTCAAATGAGACCTCGCCATCCTTCGGGGGGGGGGGATCTGCGAAATGATCACCAGTTTCGAGGGCTGCTGGGAGGTTCAACGGAGTGACGTTTGACCCAGCGCCAAATGAGACCTCGCCGTCCCTGAGGGGCTGCGATCTGCAAAAATGTCGCCACGTTCGAGGGCTGCTCGGGGGGCCCAGCGGAGCGACGTCCTACCCAGACCCAAGTGAGACCTTGCTATCCCTGCGGGCTGCGATCTGCCGAACTGTCGCCACTTTCGAAGGCTGCAGGGGATCCAGCGGAGTGACGTCCTACCCAGATCCAGATGAGACCTCGCCATCCCTGGGTACTGCGATCTGCCAAACGGTCGCCACTTTCGAGGGCTGCTGCGGGATCCAGCGGAGTGACGTTTTACGCGGACCTCCAGGGGACCTCGCCATCCATAGGGGGCTGCGAAATTGGCGGGCGAGCTAGGCCTCGCTCGCTTCTCGCACTCACTAGAAGTAGGCTTAATAATTTGCAAAACGCCGCGGCGACATGGCGAAGGCAGCACTACATCTTTAGCGTACTACCGACAAAAGCAACATTATCCGGTCTCCTCCCGTCACTTTCGTCGTCGTCCTTTGCCCATTGCCACTTTCCTTCTGCTGCTGCCGCGCTGACGGTTCGGCCCCCCACGCGTCCTTTTCCTGCCCGTCGTTTCCGCCGCCATGTCCTCCTCAAGCCTGGGCCCTCGCTCCTCGTCATTCTGCTGCTGTCCTGTGAATCGTGCCACGTAAACGCATCCCATGTAGCTTGCACAACATATAACGGCGCCTGCACTGTTATTGTCCTGGCAAGTTTGGGCCAACTTGTCTTATCACTTGATGCGAAAGGGTCGGGTACGTCACAGGGTCATTTTTTCTGCGCAGGGATGGTCGATGCGACGCGCGGCTTCGAATGGGTGCGTGGAAGGGGGGGGAGAAGGGATGGAGGGGGGAGGAAAGAGGAGGGAAGGAGGGAGGGGGGACGGGGGGGGAGGAGCAGTCAGGACCCATGCCCTTGCGGGCCCACGGTCGTCTTCCATTTCTTCACGCCTCTCCTTTTGCCGCTACGCCAGCCTGGCGCCATCCTTTGTCTTCTTGAGGCCTCGCACTGGATTTCTTCGTGACGCAACAAGCTCGCGCTTCATGCATGGCCAACGTCAAGAAAGTCAGGACCCAGACATCCAACGTATCGAAGGTGGTCCGTCGTTTCCGGCTCCCGGGGGCCCTCGCTGGGTCGCTGGGCTCCTGGACGGCCAAAAACTGCCCAGGATATACAAGCACCGGCCCTGGGGAATCTGTCGGGACTTCTGGGGGGGCCACGTGGAAAAAAAATGCCTGGCGAAAGACCCAACCATATGCAGCTGTGAGCACCGCAGTCGTGAGTATCATCTTCGGTGGAGCTCCCTGTGGGGCCACGAAACGTGAGAAGGGTGTGCCGAAATGGATGTGGCGCACGCATGTGAACGGTGCCACTTGGGCCTTTGGTGGAGCTCCCTGGGCCACGAAAAGTGTCAGGGGCGTGCCGACATGGGTGTGGCGGACACATGTGGACGGTGCTACTGGGGCTTTGGGTAGAGCTCCCTACGGGGCCACGAAACGTGTGAGGGGTGTGCAGACATGGATGTGGCGGACGCATGTGGACGGTGCCACTAGGGCCTTCGGTGGAGCTCCCTATGGGGCCACGAAACGTGAGAAGGGTGTGCCGACATGGGTGTGGCGGACGCATGTGGACGGTGCCACTTGGGCCTTTGGTGGAGCTCCTTATGGGACAACGAAAAGCGGTATGCCGAAATGGATGTGGCGGACGCATGTGGACGGTGCCACTGGAGCCTTCGGTGGAGCTCCCTATGGGGACACGAGACGTGTGAGGGGTGTGCCAAAATGGGTGTGGCGGACGCATGTGGACGGTGCAACATGGCCCTTTGGTGGAGCACCCTATGGGACCACGAGGGGTGTGCCGAAATGGGTGTGGCACAAGCGTGTGGACGGTTCGAGGAAAAGGAGGAGCAGGAGGAGGAGGAGGAGGAGGAGGAGGAGGAGGAGGAGGAGGAGGAGGAGGAGAGGGAGGAGGAGGAGGGGGAGGAGGAGGAGGAGGAGGAGGAGGAGGAGGAGGAGGACGGAGGACGGAGGGCCAGTGGAAGCTCCAGGCGCATCAACGATGCTGCAATAAACCCTCCCTCCAAGCTCCCTCCTCGCACGTCTCTACAAGAGCTCGTTTTCAAAACAGGAAGTGGCCCGTTGGAAGAAGATGAAAAAAAAAAAAAAAAAAAAAAAAAAAAAAAACGCGAAACTTACAAAATATGGACTTCACTCCCACATAATCCTAAAAGGGGAGATGCCTTGTCAAGGCAAGAAAAAACACCCAAAACAACACTTTGACATTATACATTTGATCACATTCGGGCACACCTTAATTTCTCCGAAATTAATTGGAAACCGAAGTCGTTCTAACATAACGATCCTGTTACTTCAACGCCGCGAAAACACGTGAATTCTGCGTCCTGACATTCCTGAACCATGCCAGAACACAGCTTGTGCGCGGCGAAAAGGCGAGAGCAACATTGGAGGCCTGGGAATTGGCACCAACACCAGCACAGGGGCTTGCATTCACATGGGAAAGATGATCCTAGATTTCGGCGTTGGTGGTAATGTTTCGGTCACCTTGGAAGCCAGAATATTACCACCATCACCGAGATCGGGATCGTCTTCCCTCGGTGGAGGCACACCGCCGATCTTGGTGTTGGTGTCAACCTCTAGGCCTGCGACAACATGTTAAAAGCAGCCCGTCATCCATCCTTGAAACAGCTGCAAATCGGAAGATTCAGGAACACTCCGGTAGTGGGGACGTCTCTGGCGAAACGCCCGGCCCAGCCGACAGACACGTCCGGAGGCGCGACGGGGAGGAGCTACGCAAAAGTACAATGAAAAAGGATAAAGGAGGAAGCAATGACAACCACAACAACAGCAGCAACAACGACAGCGATTACAACAACAATAGCAAATATAACAGCAACAGCAATTACAACATCAGCAGCAAGTACAACAACAACAGCAACAACAACAACAAGTACAACAACAACAACAACAACCCCAACAACAACAACAACAACAACAACGATCATTTTTAACTGCTCGCTAATACTGGCACGCGTGTCTTGCAATCCGTATACCCCAACCATCGATACCCGCTTTAGTCGTCTTCAATGGCACCCCAGTTCGGGAGGAATCTCTTCCTTGTCGGCTACTGACTGAAGTGCGAAGAAGTCTCGAGCGAGAGCGCCGTTTCTGAAATCGGGGGCCTCTCTGGCCAGAGGCTCTCGGAATATCTATGGAGAAATATCGACCAAGAGCCCTTGTCGCCGTGTCCGGGCCTCCGCCAACTTGCCCGAATTACGGAAAAGTCTCGAGCGAGAGCGCCGTTCCTGAGTTCGGGGGCCCTCTTGGCCAGGGGCTCTCGGAGCACATCGTGAGGAGGTATCGAGCAGGAGCCCTTGTCTTCGTGGCTGGGCCTCCGCCAACTTCGCTGACCTGCGAGGAAGTCTCGGGCGAGAGCGCCGTTCCTGAGTTCGGGGGCCACTCTAGCCACGGTGTCTCGGGGTAAACTGTGAGGAAGTATCGGGCGGGAGCCGTTGTTGTCGTAGCTGGGCCTACAAGGGTCCAGATTTAGGCTCAAGCCAACGCTCGAGCGGGAGCCTCGTTTTCAGAGAAAATGCAGCCGGCGTCAAGGCGAGAGCGCGCGGAATTGTTTCCGGGCATCACCAAGAATGATTATTTAGAAATGAGTAATCATCAACAACAACAACAACAACAACAAGGAAAAGGCGTGCGTGGGAGCCCCGTGAGCTCTAGCCGTCCGGACCCGCCCTCGCCTTATTGCGAAAGCTGCGCTCAGAGCCCCGTGGACGCATTCTGACCCCCCCCCCCCCACAGCAACAGCAACAGCAACCAGCAACCAAAAAAAACAAAAACTGGAACTCCCTTGGACTCCTTACGGACCTTGACGTGGTCCTATGGGTGAAAAACGTATGTATGCGTGCCAGCGTGCCGCCGCTTCAATACAGATTCGATACAGACTGTATGGGATCCTGTATAGATCCGATACAGACTGAATACGATTGTGTAAGGATCCCATACAGACTGTATGGGATCCTGTAGAGATCCGATACAAGACTGTATGGGATCCTGTAAAGATCCGACACAGACTGTACGGGATCCTGTAGAGATCCGATACAGTCTGTATAGGATGCTAGATATATCCGATCTAGATTGTATAGGATCCTGTAGGGATCCGACACAGTCTGTATAGGATCCTATACATATCCGATCCAGACTGTATGGGATCCTGTAAAAATCCGATACAGACTGTATGGGATTCTGTAAAGATCCGATGCAAACTGTATGGGATCTTGTAGAGATCCGATACAGACTGTATGGGATCCAGTAGAGATCCGATACAGACTGTATAGGATCCTATACAGATCCGATACAGACTGTATGGGATCCTGTAGAGATCCGATACAGACTGTATAGGGTCCTTTTCAGATCCGATCCAGACTGTATAGGATCCTATACAGATCCGATACAGACTGTATGGGATCCTGTAAAGATCCGGTACAGACTGTATAGGATCCTATACAGATCCGATACAGACTGTATGGGATCCTGTAAAGATCCGGTACAGACTGTATGGGATCCTATACAGATCCGGTACAGACCGTACCTCATCTTATTCATCATCATCCACCTCTTCTTACTCATCGCCCACCTCGTCTTACTCATCATCAGCATCATCGCCCACCTCGTCTTACTCATCATCATCATCATCGTCATCATCCTCATCCGCGTCGTCTTCATCATCACCATCACCATCATCATCATCATTATTATCATCATCGTCGTCATCATCACCACTATCATCACCGTAGTCGTCGTCATCATCATCATCGTCATCATCATCAATATCCACGTCACCCTCCTCATCATCACCATCCTCATCATCATCCTCATCACCATCATCAGCATCCTCATCCGCATCCTCATCATCATCATCATCGTCGTCATCATCACCATCATTATCATTGTCATTGTCGTCGTCGGCGGCCTCGTCCTCCGCCCCGCCAATATCCCTCTATCTCCCTGCCAATCCCACCAGGCGGGCACGCCAGGTGGCGCGCGGTGGCGGGGCGACGCAACCGACGACGACGACGACAACGACGACGGCGGCGACGACGACGACGACGACGGCGGCGACGACGACGACGGGGGTTATAGAATTCCTACGAAGGCCTATAGAATTCCTATGGAGGCCGATAAAATTCCTGTGGGGGCCGATAAAATTTCTACGGGGGCTTATATAGAATTCTTATGGAGACCTATAGAATTCCTATGGAGGCCCAGCAAATTCCGATGGAGGCCTATAGAATTCCCATGGGGGCCTGTAGAATTCCCATGGAGGCCTATAGAATTCCGATGGGGGCCTATAGAATTCCTAGGGAGGTCTATAAAATTCCTATGGGAGGTCTATAGAATTCCTATGGAAGCCTATAGACTTCCTAGGAAATCCTATAAGGGAATCCTTGGCGCCCCCAGGAGACCCCCAGAGAGGGATGCTCGGTTGCTCGGTTGCTTGGGGGGGGGGCGGCCGGGGCTCCCACGCACGCCTTTTCCAACAACAACAACAACAACAACACCAACAACACCAACAACAACAACAACAACAACAACAACAACAACAACAACAACAACAATAATGTTAAGACCGTTCGCTCTTATACGCTCGAGTGTCCAATGACGCGTATTTCGCAAACGCTCGATACCCGCCCTCTTCGTCTTCGATCGAACCCCTTTTGGGGGGTATACCTTTCTTCCCTGCAGGCCGGGCCCCGTCCAGCGGCGGGGCGGCCGCGGACCGTCGGCCTGGCCAGCGGCAGCGCTGATCGGCGGGGCGGCCGCGGACCGTCGACCCGACCCCAAGAGGGACAGACAGGGGACCGACCACGACGACGACGACGACGACGACGACGACGACGACGACGTCGAAGACGACGGCGTCGACGACGACGACGACGGCGACGACGAGCGAAAGCGAGAGCGAGAGAGAACGACAGCAGGGCCACGAAGGGCACGAAGTAGGCCACGAAGGGCGACAGCGGGGACACGAATGGAACGCGTATGGGGCCACGAAGAGCGCGAAGGAGCGGGGGCCACGAAGGGCAGATAATGCGCGGCCACACAAGGCAACTATGGGGCCACTGAAGGTAGCAACTGGGCCACGTAGGACAGTGAAGGGGAACCGAATGGCGACAGCGGGGCCACGAAAGGCATGCACATGGGGCCACAACGGGGGCGACTCCTGGGTGCCTGGGTGTCGGGAGCGCGGCGCTTGGGCAAATTGCAAGAAATTCCCACGCAAGGCTATTCAGTAAGTTGCAAGCAAGTCTCCAGCGAGAGCGCGACTCCAGAGCGCCGGGAGAACGATTCCTGCATAAATTGTAAGGAAGTCCCAAGCGGAGCGCGATTCCTGAATAAAATGCGAGGAAGTCTCGGGCGGGAGCGGGGGTCCTGGCTAAATTGTAAGGAAGTCTCGGGCGGGAGCCGTTGTTGTTGTAACCTGGGGGCCAGGGGCCCAGTTTGAGCATCAAGACTTCCCCTGTAGAAAAACAGGGTGCGAGCATCGAGGGCGCACTTTGATTGAGAAAAAACAGTATGCACCTGCGGGGGGATCGACAATAATTATTCTTCAGAAATGATCATACGACAACAACAACAACAACAACAACAACAACAACAACCAGTCTAAGACTGCTCGCTCCTATCTGCCCGCGTGTCATTCACTATGCGTATCCCAAACCCTGGATACCCGCCCTCTTCGTTTTCGATCGTACCCATCCTGGGGGGTTATATTTCTTCCCGGCCACGTGTAATTGGAGATACGCGGGAGGCGAACCCGCAAACAGAGGCAGCGAGCTCTGGCACTTGTCGGTGAGACCCCATTTCACTTGTCGCAAGCAGATATCAGCGGCGATCCACACTGAAACACCATTTCATTAGCCAGAACGCTGGGGTCACTGCGTGCAGGAAAACGAAGTACGACAGTGGACAATGTTTTTGCCCAGCGGCCCCGTGGGAGGTGAAGTCGACGCCCGATGTCATCAATCACATTGCTGGGGTTCGCGCGTGCGGGAATGTGATCAGCTATATAAAATAACGAAGCGCCATTACTACGGCGCCAGGATCTGCTTGTGCGAAAAGGGTAAGCCTCAGCAGCAGGCACCGGCGATGCTGCTCAGCATGATGTGGAAGGCAACGCTCAAGGAGACGTGGGAGGTGAACTGCGGCCCGCCGTCGCCAGCCACGTTGGGGTGAGAGCTCTGGTAATGTCGAGCCCAAGCCGAACGACACCAGCTGAACGTCACCAGCTGCAGCGCTGGTACCGGCGCGTGCGCGGCAGGCCGGTTGTCCCAATGGGCTCTGGCGCTGCCCAGCGGGATGTTCAGGGCGAAGTTGGAACCCGATGGCAACGCCGAAGCCCGCTATCATCAGCTACAGTGCTGGATCAGCACGTGTGGGGAAGTCCTCAGATACAGCGATGGTGTGATAAAGATGGCTAGCGCGCGTGAAAAAGACGGGCAGCGGCTGGTGGTTCTGGTGTTCGTCGGCATGATGTGGACAGCGAGGGCGGAGCCCAACGCTATCTCAGCTAAACGGCCGGAAAACTCCCGGACGCGGCCGCGCGGGGCCGCGCGGCCGCGCGTACGCATTAATCGCCTCTGAGCTTTATTCCCTCGGAGAGGTGCGTATGAGAACAATAATTATTATTCAGGAGTGCAAATTTGAAGAAAATCCCAAGCGGGAACGCCGTTATGAGAGTTCAACGTAGCTCAATTGTGCGGGAGGTCCCAAGCGGGAGCGCCGTTCCTCGAGTAAATTGTGCGGAAGTCTCAGGCGTGAGCGGGGGTCCTGAGTAAATTGCGAAGAAGTCTCAAGCAGGAACGCCTACCCTGAGTAAATTGTGAGGAAGTCTCAAGCGGGAGCGGGGGTCATGAGTTAATTGTGAAGAAATATCAAACTGGAGCCGTTGTTGTTGTAATCCGGGGGGGCAACAACGCAGTCTGAGGGTCAAGACTTCTCCTGTCGAAAAACAAGGTGTGAGCGTCGAGGGGCGCACTTTGACTGAGAAAAAACAGTGTGCACCGGCGGGGGGGATCAACAATAATCATTCTTCAGAAGTGAAGGTTCAACAACAACAACAACAACAACAATCATTTTACCCGAACGCTCAGTGTTCTCCCCAGTGCCAGGGTTTTCTTGCGACACCAGCCAATACCCCCACTTCGTGGGGGGGCCGTTCAAGCTCTACCAAATATCCAAACGACTCTTCGAGACCACCCACACCCAGCTTCCCGCCCTATGACGTTGGGACACTTCACTTCGTGGCGTGCGGACGACCCTGGCTACTACACTGGCGTGGGGTACACACCCACAGAGGTTGATCACATCTGTTACATATGATGCGGTACACGGTACACGTGAGATGGTACGCAGTGCCAAGATAGTTGGTCACATTTTTGGGGCAAATTCGTGGGGATGCGATTACAGAAGTACGGCGGAGCCGTGCTGCTCCTCCAGCTCCTTGGCGCTAGAAATACTGACCGTGCCAGTCACAACCCGATACTTGGCCCACCAAGTCTTGCACGCCTGGTGACTAGCATTGATACCCTTTGCCCGGAGCGCCTGATGCAAATAATACGCACTCTCGCAGTCGGCCAAGGGAGGCCGCGACAGCTCAGGGCCATACTGCTCGTGAAGGTCTTTCGCCGTCAAAGCCATGATCCAAGAACACAGGCGATACCTTGATCCGAGATGGCTACGGATATGTGCGTCAGCAGTCGGGGGCCTTCCTGGGGCCGCTTGGGGTCCTCTTGGGGAAGGGGGGAAGCCTCCTGGCGCGGTTTGGGGTCCACTTGAGAGCCTTTGGGGGGCTCCTTGGAACCATCTTGGGGCCTCTTGGGGGCTTATTGGACCCTCACGGCGGACTCTTGGGGCCTCTAGAACGCCTCCTGGGGCCATCTTGGGGGTCTCTTGGAGCCACCTTGGAGCCTCTCTGGAACCTCTTGGGGGCCTCTTGGAGTCCTCTTGAAGCCTCTTGGGACCATCTTGGGCGCCTCTTTGGGCCTCATGGACGCCTCTTGGGGCCATCTTGCGCGCCTGTTGGGGCCATCTTGGGTTTTAAAGATTCATCAAGAGACCGCGAATGGATTTCGAGATTTTTCGGATGAGAAAGTAGTGCGTTTTCATATGTTTTCTGAACATCGCATCTTGAAATTATTGAAAACCCATTGTGTTTGGCAGGATTTCGACATGCGCGCGCGGCGGCCGCGCGCATGTGCACTTCGTCTCATTTTTTGCAAGGGATGGTGGCCCTCGCAGGCGCGCAACCGTTGTTGGAGAAGTTCAAAGCACCTGAAGAAGTAGCACGCAAAGACCCTTTTGACAGAAATGTTTAAAAAGTGGTGTGTTTCCTATGAATCCGCAAGAGCGCGCGGAAGGACATTTTGACAATTTTTTCTTAAAAAAACCATTGGGTTTTTGATGTTTTTATGTTAAAATCGTTACGAAACCTAAGGTTTTGGAAGGATTTCGTCTTGCGAGCGCGAATGTCCACTTTACCTTATTTTTTGCAAGGGATTCTTGAAATTTGATCAACTAAGAACAAGAATTTTCATTTTCTATTGTTTTTTGCAAGGGAAAACGAGCGTCAACAAAAAACCGGATCCGGGGGTAATCCACTTTTCTGAAGCTTTCGCAGAAAAATGATGAAAATGTAGCTGCGGCCTAGGTTTTGGGCGGGGGGCGTGCACCAGGGGGTCCAACAATAATAATTCTTTAGAAGTAATAGTGTTCAACAACAACAACAACAATTACTAGCACGTGGGGACACTCCGTTCTCACCAGTGCCAGGGTTTTCATACGACGCCCGCCAATACCCCCACTTTGTGGGGGGGTCGGTTCAAGCTCTACCACATTTCCAAACGACTCTTCGCCACCACCCACACCCAGCTTCCCGCCCTATGACGTTCGGACACTTCACTTCGTGGCCTGCGGACGACCGTGGCTACTACACTGGCGCGTGGCTACTACACTGGCGGATTGTGGCCCCTGGCAGGCGCGCGAACGCCGTTGAAAGAGCTTGCGAAAGTAGCTCGCGCGAGCTCATGTAACATAAATGTTGAAAAACCATTTGTTTTTAAGGATTCGGACAGCGCGCGCGGGTAGAAATTTGGAAAATCCGTGCACGTGTTTTTCGAGGACCTACGGTGCGATTCGTGCGATTTTATGATACGCGGTGCTGAATTTCTTAAGAAACCCAATGGTATTGGAAGATTTCGGCGTGCGCGCGCGAAGAAAAAACGAATGTGTCCCATATGGTATTATTTGACAGGGATGATGGCCCTGGCATGCGCGCAACCGTTGTTGCAGAAGTTCGAAGCACGTGAAAAAGTTGCTCGCAAGAGCCCGTTTGACAGAAATTTGAAAAAAAAAAAAAAATGGGTTTCCTCAGAAATCCGCAAGAGCGCGCGGGATGAATGTTTGAAACTTTTGTTTTGAAAAACCATTGGGTTTTTCATGTTTTTTGTTAAAATCGCTACGAAAACTAAGGTTTTGGAAGGATTTCATCTTGCGCGCGCGAGTGTGCACTTCGTGTCATTTTTTGCAAAGGATTCTTGAAGTTTGGTTATGTTAGAACAAGACATGTCATTTTATATTGTTTTTTGACAGGGAAAGCGGGCGTCAACAAAACAACCGGATCTGGTACACATCGTTTTGCCTGAGACTTCCTCACGAAAATGATGAAAATGAGGCTGCGGCCTAGGCGCGGCGAGGGGGGCGTGCACCAGGGGGCCCAACAATAATTATTCTTTACAAGTAATAATATTCAACAACAACAACAACCACAACAACAAGGACAGGGACCTTCCCTGGGCCCTGGCGCTCGGGCTCCTCCAGCGCTCTCCTCCTTTGGAGGGCAGGGACCCTCCCCAGGCCCCGGAGCGTCCGGGGACCCCCCCTCCCGGAACAACACAACACAACAACGGTCCGATTTTAATAAAAAAACAAAAAAATCAACCTCTATCAGAGGTCGATCCATCCTTCATGCCATGTTGCAATGTCTGCACCAGCGAAGCTCTGGAATCCTATGGGAATCCGACGGGAATCCTATGGGAATCCGGTGGGAGTCCTACGAATCCTATAGGAAACCGACGGAAATCCTACGAATCTTATAGGAACCCGATGGGAATCCTACGAATCCGATAAGAATCCGATAGGAATCCTCTATGTCCCACATGGATCCTGTAGGAATCCGATCGGAATCCTCACAGGTCCTATATGGATCCTGTAGGAATCCGATAGGAATCCTCTATAGGTCCTATATGGATCCTGTAGGAATCCTATAGGAATCGTCTATAGGTCCTCTATGGATCCTGTAGGCATCCTATGGGAATCCTAAGAATCCTATGGGAATCCTATGAGAATATTATGAATCCGATGGGAATACGACGGGAATCCGACGAATCCGATGGGAATCCCATGGGAATATTATGAATCCTCTGGGATTCCTATGGGATTCCTACGAGTCCTATGAGTCCTATGAACCCTATAGGGTCCTATAGGAATCCTATGAATGCTATGAGAATCCTATGACTCCTATAACCCGATGGCCCGCAACGGGATCTCTTGGGAACCCAATGGTTCCTATGAGAATCAGATGGGGCTCCTATGGGACCCAATGAATCCTATAGGAATCCTATAGGAGCCCGATGAATCCTATAGGGATCCTCTAAAAATCTTGTGCATCCTGTACGACTCCTATAGAAATCCAACACGAATCTTATACGAATCATATAGGAATCCAATCAGGATCCTATAGCAAACATATGAATCCTATGCATCCAATGGGAAACATATAGGAATCAGGTGGGAACACTCTGGGCAACCTAAGAATCCTGTACGAATCCTATAGAAACCCGATAGGATTCCGATGAGACCTACAGGAATCATATAGGAGTCCTGTGAATCCTATGGGGACCCGCTTGGACCCATATGATTCCTATACGAATCCTTTAGGAATCCAATAGGAATCCTATAGGAACCCTGCGAATCCTATAAGGATCAAAAAAATCCAACAGGAAGCATATGAACCCTATAGGTTCTATCGAGATCCCATAGGAATCCTATGATACCCATATGGACCCTATACGAAACCCATCGAAATCCTAAATGAATCCTTCAGGAATCGTATAGGAAGCCTAGAAGAATCCTATGAACCCTGCACGAATCCCGAAGGAATCCGATAGGTACCGCAAGAATCTCTACGCAATCCCATAGGAATTTTCTGAATCCTATACGTATCCTTAGGATTCCTATAGGAGTCCTACGAATCCTGTAGGAACCCTGTAGGGATCCTATAGGAACCCTATAGGGATCATATGAATCCCATACGACTCCGATAGGGATCCCATGGAAACTTTATGAATCCTATATGAATCCTGTAGGGATCCTATAGGAAGCATACTGGAATCCGATGACCCCTGCACGAATCCCAAAGAGGAATCCTATAGGAATCGCAAAAAACTTTACGGAATCCAATGGGTGCCCTATGAATCCTATACGAATCCTTCGGATTCCTATGGGAATCATATGAATCCTATATGAACCATGTAGGAATCCCATAGGAACACTATAGGGACCCGATGAATCCTATCCGAATCCTTTTTTAAAACTCCTATGGGAATTCCATAAATCCCTTTTGCTTGAATCCCACAAGAATCCCATTGGAATCTCACGAAACCGATACGAATCCTATAGGAAACCAATGACTCCTTTTTGAATCCTGCAGGAAGTCTATAGGCAGCCAAAAGGAATCATATGAATCCTATACGAATCCCATAGGAATCCCGTAGGAATCCAATGAATCCTATCGGAATCCTATAAGAATCCAATGAATCCTGTACGAGTTCCGAAAGAATCCGATAGGAAACCTATACGAATCCCAAAAGAATCCGATAGGAATCCCACGAACCCTATAAAAATCCCACAAGAACCCTATGAATCCTATATGAACCCTGTCGGAATCCTATAAGAATCCTGTAAGGATCCTATGAATCCTATACGAACCCTACGGGAATCCCATGGGCTTCTCTAATTCTGCGCGATCCTATGCGAATCCTATGGGAATCCTAGAGGCATCCTATACGACTCCTATACGAATCCTATAAGAATCCTATGGGAATCCTCTAAGAATCCTATAGGAACCCTGTAGGGGTCCTATGAATCCTATACGAATCCCATAGGAATCCTATAGGAATTCTATAGGAATTCTATGAATCCTACAGGAATCTCATAGAAATCCAATGAACCATGTACGAGTCCCATAAGAATCCTGTAGGAACCCGATTCGAATCCTATAAGAATCCTATAGGAATATTATGAATCCGATTTGAATCCTGTAGGAATCCGATGGGAAGCCTAAAGGAATCATATGAATCCTGCACGAATCCCAGAAAGGAATCCTATTGGCATCCTAAGAATCCTAAAGGAATCCCATAGGAATCATACAAATTCTATACGAATCCTTAGGAATCCGATCAGAATCCGACGAATCCCATATGAATCCTGTCGGAATCCTGTAGGAACGCTATAGGGATCCTATGAATCCTATACGAATTCTATGGGAATCCTATGAGAATTCTATAATCCTGAGCGAAGCCTATAGGAATCCTATAGGAATCCGATGAATCCTATACGAATACTATAGGAATCCCATGGGTCCTCTATGGATCCTGTACGAATCCTATAGAGCCCTATGGGAACCCTATGGAATCCGATACAAATCTTATACGAATCCTATCGGAGTCCCATAGGAGTCCTATGAATCCTGAACGAATCCTATAAGCATCCTATAGGAATCCGATGAATCCTATACAAATCCTATGCGAATCCTATAGGGCCGGTGGATTGTGAGAAAGTCTCAGGCGGGAGCCCTCGGCGTTGTTGTTGTTGTTGTTGTTGTTGTTGGTGTTGTTGTTGTTGTTGTTGTTGTGTTGGGGGGGGGCAGCCCGGGGCCTGACGCGCGTCCCTATTCAACAACAACAACAACAACAACAACAACAACAGTCACCACCACCACCACCACCACCACCACCACCACAACCACAACAGCAGCAGCAGCAGCAGGAACAACAACAACAACAACAAGCAAACACAAAACAATGCAAAAAAAACAATAAGTACAACACACCACAACAACAACAACAATCACAACCACAACAACAAGAAGAACAACAACACCAAAAAACGAAACATAAAAAAAACAAAAAAAACACGTGTTGCTCATAGATCTACATATATATATACCTGGCCGCGCGTCCTCTGTGCCGCGGAGCATTACCGCCAGGGAGGACGAGAACTCCTTGAAGCTGAGCCGCCCGTCCTGGTTCGAGTCAAACCTTGGTATGGGGCAGGAGATGGTGGAATCCTCCTCGTCATCCTCATCCCCATCCTCATCCTTCGACTATTCCTCCTCGTCCTCCTCCTCCTCGAACCTCGAGGGAGGAGCAGGAGGAGGAGGAGGAGGAGCAGGAGGAGGAGGAGGTGGAGGAGGAGGGGGAGAAGGAGGAGGGAAGGAGAATGAGGAGGAGGAGGAGGATGAGGAGGAAGAGGAGGAAGAGGAGGAAAAGGAGGAGGAGGAGGAGGAGGAAGGAGGAGGAACGAGCAGGGGAAAAGGAAGAGGAGGAGGCAAGAGCGTGTAACTGGTTGAGTTGCGGAGAGCGCCGAGGGAAGGGCAGGGAGAGGGGGGGCGGAAGGCTGCAGGCCAAGGGGTTGAGAAGGAAACCAAAAAGACAGCAGAAAGAACGGGTTGAAGACGACGACGACGACGACGACCGACGACGACCGACGGCGACGATGACGACGACGACGACGACGACGATGGTGAAGACGTGAAGGCGCGATGTGGAGCGCGGGAGGGGAAGAGGAGGGAGGAGGGCGCAAGGAGGAGAAGGGAGGCGGGAAGCGGGATGAGGGAGGCGGGGGGGGAGAGAGGGGGAGAAGAGAGTAGCCAGAAGACGCTGACCCCTGGACACGTTTGCCTTCTCAGCGCCACCATGATGCGTGATCCGTAAACGGACCCGAACCGTCGCAGAAAGAAGCGACGCCTTCCCTGCCACTGCGGGCGAGACTTGCACCCACATCCACTGCATCTTGGAGCTCCGGGCCACCTTCCCCAGACACCCGAGGCGCAGTGGATATCGCAAGAAATCAGGCCCCTGCAGAGGCTAGAGATGTTTACCCACGTCCACTGCGCCTCGGCCGCTTGGCGCCCCCTTCCAGAAACTCCACGACGCAGTAGGTGGGGACATGAATCTTGCCCGCAGCCACTGTCCTGCGCCGCTAGGGGGCCACATGCGAACCCTACCCCTACCCCCCACGACTTCTGAGAGGAGGGTGGGGTTCACTTCGCTCGAGAGCTCCCGAACGAAGTGAACCCCCACCCTCCCCCTCAGAAGTCGTGGGGGGTGGGGGTAGGGTTTGCGTGTGGCCCCCTAGCCGCCGCCGCGCGAGAGCGCTGCCCTCCTGCACCCAGGTCGCCGAGCGCAGCAGGGTGCGGCGAAGCTCCCTCGCGAAGCGCCCTCCGCGGGCCCACTGGGACCGCCACGACGCAGCGGCTCCCCACCCCCCCCCGCCGCCCCGCGGGCACCGGGGCAGAGGCCCCGAGGTCTGTGGCCCGCTTCCCCGGGCACGAACGGCGACGGCGGGGCGGCGAGACGCATGCGCATGGGACCACGAAGGGCGCGAGCGAGCGGGGGCCACGAAGGGCAATGAATCCGGGGCCGCTGAGGGCAGAGACGGGGCCACGAAGGGCAGAGAGGGGGCCACGGAGGGCGACAGCGGGGCCCTGGGCAGGAGTGGCCCTCGGTGCGCGGCTTTTTGCGGGCCGCGGGGGGGACCGAGCACGAGAGCCCAAGACGTGACTGTCGCACCGAACTCGGCGATCGGGGGGCCCATCTGCGCCCGCACCAAAGGTCACTCCGGCGAAGGGTCACTCCTACGTGTAGTCGATTCCCTCAGGACCCCTCGCCTTCACAACGCTGGTACGGTCGGACCTAGGACAGAATGAGATCCGTCGAGAACATGAGACCCTCCGCCGGCCAAAACACCCCAAACCTTGAAATCACTCGAGGGTACCCACTCAAGGGTACCCGCCCCCAGGATGCACAAGAACATCCAACAAGCACGAAGAACATGTGCACACCCTCCCCGAACCGAACTCAATCTCATACCTCGGTCCAACCGTATCCGCCCGCGCCCCTGAGCCCGACACACTCCAAACATCCGATCGGGCAGGAAGGAGTCGTCGGTCAGGCCCAGCACGCCCATGGTCGACCTCAGAGTACCCCGGCCCCAGTGCAGCGGGAGGCCGACGAGGAGGAGCGGCGGCAATGGCAGCTGGAGGAGCAACAGCAGGAGGACATGGACGGCAACGACGACAACAACCACGACGACCACGACGACGACGACGACGACGACGACGACGAGCACAAGCAACAGCAGCGGGAAAAAGCAAGAGAGAGAAAGAGAGAGGAGCAAAATGAAACCACAATAACCTCAAGCCGCATCAATAATATTGCAATCAACCCTCCGTCGCAATTCCCTCTTCATCAACCCCTACACGAATACATGTTCATTGAAGGAAACGCCCCGTTGGAAGACAGCCGTTTGAAAATCCGGAACTGTGTCAGGATACCGCTCCTGGGACTTCAACGCCGCGAATCACCGCTACTGTTGCGTCTTGACGATCCTGAGTCGCGCCAGAACACCACTCCTGGGACTTCAACACCGCGAATCAACGTGACATTCCGACATCGTGCCAAGGCACCATTCCTGGGACGTAAACCATGGAAATCCCTGAGACTGCTGCAACTCTTGAAACGAATGCGCGCTGCGCTAGGACGAGAACCACATTTGGGAAGATTGAAAACAAATATAGTAAAGGTATCTATGTGTATATATATGTGTAAGTATATAGACTTGAAATGGAGAAACAAAAAACACAAAAAAACAACTCCATCCGTGAATATATTGCAAGCGTTTCGAACGAATATACGCGGCGCTACTGCGAGAGCCACATTTTGAAAACGGGCCGCCCTCCATCCGCAAAACTTCTGCACTTCTTCGGAACGGATGTGCGCGGAGCTAACGCGAGAACCGCATTTTGAAAGCGGTCCGCCCTCCACTCGTGAAACTCTTGCAATTGTTTAAAGCGAATGTGCGCGGCGATATGGCGGGAGGCGCATTTTGAAAACGGCCCGCCCTCCATCCGGGAAATTCTTGCAAACTTTGAAGACGAGTGCGCGCGACGCTTAGGCGAGAGCTGCATGTTGAAAACGACCCGCCCTCCACCCGCTAAACTCTTGCAATATTTGCAGACGAACGTGCACGGCGCTAAAGAGGGAGCCCCGTTTTGAAAACCAGCCTCCCTCCATGCGTGAAACTGCTGAAAGATCCAAACTTCAGGATCGTAAATGGCGAAGCAGTCTCGGGCGACACTTCCGGCCCACCATTTCGAATGGCCTCGGGGTGCGACAGAGAGGAATTATCGATAAGGACAAAGGATGGACGGAAGAGGAGAAGGAGGAGGAGGAGCAGGAGCAGGAGCCGGAGCAGGAGGTTGAACAGGAGGAGGAGAAGAAGAAGGGAGAGGAGGAGGAGGAGGAGGAGGAGGAGGAGGAGGAGGAGGAGGAGGAGCAGGAGGAGGAGGAGGAGAAGGAGGCGGAGGAGGAGGAGGAGGAGGAGAAGTAAGGAGGAGGAGCGAGAGAGGGCGGAGGAGCTCGAGCGTCCCCAAGAAGAAAGCTCCATCCCCAATCATCGACGAGCCTCCGCACTGTGCGGGGGGTCCGCTATGAAACGCGCGGCGCAGGCGCAATCCACCGCCTCGGAGCCACGCCCAGCCGCCTAACCCTCTCCGTCTGTTGCGGAGGAGGACGGGGAGGAGCGCTCAGACTGGAGTCGGGACAAGGTGGGGGGAGGAGCAGACTCCTGTCAGGGAGGAGGCGAAGGACAATCAGGGCGGAGAAGAGGACGGACGGGAGTTGGAGCAGAAAGGCGTGGCGTGGCTTGGCCTGGGTTGGCCCTCAAGGCAACCAGCTGCGACCAAGACAAACCTTCGTCCTCCGAATCCTCGAAGTCGGGATCCTCGGGGGACGCCTCGCGCTCGACCGTTAGACGACCGAGCTCGAGAACTCGGGAGAGCAGGGGAGCGGGAGCCCGACAAAGGTGGGCGGGGGAGAGCAGGAGCATCACGCTGTAGGGGAAGACGGCGCAGAAGGAGGCCGACAAGAGGAGCGATCGAGGAGACAGGAGGAGAAAGGAGGAGGAGGAGGAGGAGGAGGAGGAGGAGGAGGAGGAGGGAGGGAGGAGGAGGAGGAGGAGGAGGAGGAGGAGGAGGAGGAGGAGGGAGGGAGGAGGAGGAGGGAGGAGGAGGAGGAGGAGGAGGAGGAGGAGGAGGAGGAGGAGGAGGGGGAGGAGAAGGAGGAGGACGAGGAGGAGGAGAAGGAGGACGAGGAGGAGGAGGAGGAGCCGCCGCCGCCGCCGCCGCCGCCGCCGAAGGGCTGCCAACGGCCGCCGAAGGGCTGCCGAGGTCCCTCGAAGAGCTGGCGAGGGGCCGCCGACGGACGGTGGGCGGAGGTGCCCGGCCTGAACTGCTCCTGGTCCAGGTAGCCGAGGGGCGCCATCCGCCGGAAGCGCGCGTACAGGGCCTCGGGCGCCACGGAGGTTGCTGGGCTGCGACAGCGCAGCACTGCGATGTCGTCGCCGCCACCGTGCTCCTCCCTCTCCCTCCCTCCCGCCCACCCACCCGCCCGCCCGACATCCCTCGTACCCGCGCCAGCGACCAGAACCACATGCCGGACACAGCCTCCTAAGGCCTCCTGCGGCCTCCTGGAGCCTCCTGGGGCCTCCTGGGCCCCCCCTGGAGTTCCTGAGCACTTCCCAGGACATCCTGGAGCCTCCTGGTGCATCCTGGGGCCTCCTGTGTTCTCGAGGGGTCTCCTTGGATCTCCAGGTGCCTCCTGGAGCATCTTGGAGCCTCATGATACGTCCTGGGGTATCATGGATCTGTTGCTTTCTTATACACGGTTGCAACATCATTCAAATGCACATAAATAAATTACCCCAGTGCGACCCTACCTAGAAGTTGGAGCCCCTAGGAAAGCAGCATTAGTTGCTATGCTATGATATGCTATGCTATGCCATGCCATGCCATGCCATGCCATGCCATGCCATGCCATGCTATGCTGCGCTATGATATGCTATGCTATGATGTGCTATGCTATGCTGCGCTATGCTATGCTATGTTACGCTAAGCTATGTTATGTCATGCTGCGATGTGCTATGCTAAGCTATGCTATGTTATGATTTGCTAAGCTGCGCTATGCTATGCAATGCTATGCTATGCTATGCTGCGCTGTGCTATGCTCTGTGCTGCGATATGATATGATATGATATGATATGATATGATATGTTGCGCTATGATATGCTATGCTGGGTTGTGCTATGATATGCTGTGCTGCGCTATGCTATGCTACGCTATGTTATGTTATGCTGTGCTCTGCTATGCTAAAGCTCAGCGAAGCTAAGATGAAGGCAAGCTAAGCTAAGATAAACCTGAGCTAAGATAAAGTTAAGCTAAGCTAAGATGAAATAAGCTAATTTCAGATGAGACAAGCAACGCTAAGCTAAGGGAACGTCACTGGGGGAACCGCGGGGCGGATGCTGGGGGAACTGCCCGGGGTGGGTTACACTGCCCGGCCCTTTAAGCTTACCGAGTAAGAACCCTTGTAGGCAGAGCCTAGGTAGGGAACAAATACATAGTTGTGACGTCTAAATACAGATTGTAAGATCGCGTCAATGTGTATTACTGATGTTAGAGACAGATGTGTGTGTATATAAACACGGTTCTAACATACATGTGTGTATGTGTGCCAAACTATAGATATGTATACATAGATGTGTGTGTGGTTGTGCATGCGTTGATGCACACATCTATGTGTACATATGTGTATACGCTGTGCATGTGAGTAACAGTACACACACAACCTTACATGTATAGTACGTCTGTATGTATGAATGTGTTCAACTATGTATGTATGCATGCATGCATGTATGTATGTATGTATGTGTATACATGCATGTATGTACGTATGTATGTGTGTATGAATGTATATATGTCTGTACGTATGCATGCATGTATATACTATTCATAGGTATACACCTAAAACGACATGCGCTTGCAATGCACGTGCAGGCCTCGCCACGGAAAACGGGCAGAACTCCAAGAGTCAGGGGCGATATGTCAACATCCCGACTTCTATCGCGACCCGGGAGGACCATATATTCAGAGAAGCGAAAGAGCGCATCGAAACAGCTTTTATCGAAAAGTGTGCCCTTGCCCGTTCTGACAGCTGGGGGAACCGCAGATGCTCCGGAGTGTACTCGAACAACTTCGGCGGGGAGCTGACGACGCCCACCCAGCTGCGTGCAAAATATCATTTGTAGAGGATGCGGCGCCCCTAAAATGGATATGATTATCATGGGACCAGTCCCCATAAAATGCACCCTTCGTTTTTGAGGGCAAGTCCATATAACATGTCTCTCCGTTGTATGCGGATCGATCCACATAAAACTAGTGCCCATGTTCTTGGGATTCTCGCGCCAAGACGACCCCAAGAGCACCCAAGAGGGGCCAATAAATCGAAGTGGTGTTTGGGGCTCTCCCTTGCAAGATGGTCCCAAGATCGCCTCCAGGTCACCGAGAAGCGCCCAAGAGGCCTCCAGAGGGCCCCAAGAGGCATCCAAGGGATACCAAGGAGGCCCCCAAAAGGCCCAAACTGGCCTTCCAAATAAAGTCCACCATATCTCGATCCCGACGTCAATGTTGCAAGGGGCGGTCCCCCTAAAATGTCTCCCTGTTTTATGGGGACCGGTCCCCCTAAAATACCCCCCTGTGTTATGGGGACTGGTCCCCCTAAAAAGCATCCCCGTTTTACGAGGACCGGTCCCCCTAAATTGCCTCCCTGTTTTATGGGAACCGATCCCCCTAAAATGCCCTTCCGTTTTATTCCACACATGTTTCATGGGGTTATGGTTTTCTTCCCTGCCGCGGCGCACCCGCATCTCCTCACCTCCCCTCCTCCCTCTCCTTCCTCTCCTCACCCGCGCTCAACGCATGCACGGCACGTAAATGAGACACGCGTCTACATACAGCCGCACGCATGCACACACTCGCACACAACACACACACACACACACCATACAACGCTAGTGCGCGCCTGGCGTGTTCACTGCAGCGTCCATTGAGGCGTGTGCGCCACATAGTGGGCACACACATGAGACACGTCCTGATATGGCCGCACACGCATCATACACATACACAGAACATGCCATATACAAGACGTGCGTGTAGGATTCGCAGGGGATGGCAGGAGGGGGGTGCGCAGGGGGTGGTCCCTGAGCGCGGCCGTTCTGCACGACCGTCGTCCAGGCACAGCAGGCGTGGCACTTTCTCGACACCAGAGCAGGTGTGCAGGGGGGGGGTCCCTGAGCTCGGCCGCTATGCACGACGGTCGTCCAGGCACAGCAGGCGTGGCACTTCCTCGACACCAGAGAGGGTGCGCAGGGGGTGGTCCCTGAGCTCGGCCGCTACGCACGACGGTCGTCCAGGCACAGCAAGCGTGGCACTTTCTCGACACCAGAGTGGTCCCTGAGCGCGGCCGCTATGCACGACGGTCGTCCAAGCATAGCAGGCGTGGCACTTTCTCGACACCATGGGGGGTGCGCAGGAGGTGGTCCCTGAGCTCGGCTGCTACGCACGACGGTCCTCCAAGCATAGGAGGCGTGACACTTTCTCGACACCACACGGGGTGCGCAGAGGGGTGGTCCCTGAGCTCGGCCGCTATGCACGACGGTCGTCCAGGCACAGCAGGCTTGGCACTTTCTCGACACCACAGGGGGTGCGCAGGGCGTGGTCCCTGAGCGCGGCCGCTATGCACGACGGTCGTCCAGGCACAGCAGGCGTGGCACTTTCTCGACACCACAAGGGGTGCGCAGGGGGTGGTCCCTGAGCTCGGCCGCTACGCACGACTGTCGTCCAGGCGTAGCAAGCGTGGCACTCTCTCGACACCACAAGGGGTGCGCAGGGGGTGGTCCCTGAGCGCGGCCGCTATGCACGACGGTCGTCCAAGCACAGCAGGCGTGGCACTTTCTCGACACCACAGGGGGTGCGCAGGTCCCTGAGCTCGGCCGCTATGCACGACGGTCGTCCAGGCACAGCAGGCGTGGCACTTTCTCGACACCAGAGGGGGGGCGCAGGGGGTGGTCCCTGAGCCCTGCCGCTATGCACGACGGTCGTCCAATCATAGCAAGCGTGGCACTTCTCGACACCAGAGGGGGGGCGCAGGGGATGGTCCCTGAGCGCGGCCGCTGTGCACGACGGTCGTCCAGGCACAAACACCACAAGGGGGTGCGCAGGGGGTGGTCTCTCAGCTCGGCCGCTATGCACGACGGTCGCAGGCACAGCAGGCGTGGCACTTTCTCGACACCAGAGGGGTGCGCAGGGGGTGGTCCCTGAGCTCGGCCGCTACGCACGACGGTCGTCCAGGCCAGCAGGCGTGGCACTTTCTCGACACCACAGGGGGTGCGCAGGGGGTGGTCCCTGAGCTCGGCCGCTACGCACGACGGTCGTCCAGGCACAGCAGGCGTGGCACTTTCTCGACACCAGAGGGGGTGCGCAAGGGGTGGTCCCTGAGCTCGGCCGCTATGCACGACGGTCGTCCAGGCATAGAAGGCGTGGCACTTTCTCGACACCAGAGGGGGTGCGCAAGGGGTGGTCTCTCACCGCGGCCGCTATGCACGACGGTCGTCCAGGCATAGCAAGCGTGGCACTTTCTCGACACCATGGGGGGTGCGCAGGGGGTGGTCCCTGAGCGCGGCCGCTATGCACGACGGTCGTCCAGGCACAGCACGCGTGGCACTTTCTCGACACCACAACGGGTGCGCAGGGGGTGGTCCCTGAGCGCGGCCGCTATGCACGACGGTCGTCCAGGCATAGCAGGCGTGGCACGTTCTCGACACCATAAGGGGTGCGCAGGGGGTGGTCCCTGAGCGCGGCCGCTATGCACGACTGTCGTCCACTGCATAGCAGTCGGGGCACTTTCTCGACACCAGAGGGGGTGCGCAGGGGTTGGTCCCTGAGCCCGGCCGCTATGCACGACGGTCGTCCAGGGCATAGCAGGCGTGGCACTTTCTCGACACCATAGGGGGTGCGCAGGGGGTGGTCCCTCACCGCGGCCGCTTTGCACGACGGTCGTCCAGGGCATAGCACGGGGTGCGCTGGGGGTGCGCTGGGGGTGCGGTCGCTATCCGTTCCGGGTTCGCAAAGCGTGGCAGGCGTGACACTTCTTCGACGCCACAAGGGGGTGCGCTGGGGGTACGGTCGCTATCCGTTTCGGTCTCGCAAGGCGTGGCAGGCGCTGTACTTTCTCGACTCCATAGGGGGTGCGCCAGGGGTGCGGTCGATATCCGTTTCGGCTTCGGAAAGCGTGGCGCGTGGCACTTTCTCGACGCCACAAGGAGGTGCCTTGGGGGTGCGGTCGTTCTATGTTTCGGGCTCGCAAAGTGTGGCTGGCGCGGCGCTTCTCCTCTTCCACCTCTCCTCTTGAGTGGCGTCACCAACGGTATCGGCGGGGCAACGGCCACCAACATCATTCTCACATGCTTCACTTCAGCTATCATCACTCCAGCCATAATACAAGTATGTGGGGTTCCTCGGTAGCGTAATGAAGACTTGTCCCCATAAGATGCCGCTCTGTTTTATAGGGACCAGTACGCATAAAATGCACCTCCGTTTCCCCAAACACTGCTTGTACTTAGGGGTTCTTGCTTGGCTTAACCATCTCGGGACCAGGGGCAGCTTCTGCGGGCGGTGCCGCCCGTCGCCGTCCGTCGCCACCGCTAGTCTCGGGACCAGGGGCGGCCGTCGCCGTCCGTGCCGCCCGTCGCCGCCGTCGCCGTCGCCGCACTGTCGCCGCCGCCGTCGCCGCTATGCACGACGGTCGTCCAGGGCATAGCACGGGGTGCGCTGGGGGTGCGCTGGGGGTGCGGTCGCTATCCGTTCCGGGTTCGCAAAGCGTGGCAGGCGTGACACTTCTTCGACGCCACAAGGGGGTGCGCTGGGGGTACGGTCGCTATCCGTTTCGGTCTCGCAAGGCGTGGCAGGCGCGGTACTTTCTCGACACCATAGGGGGTGCGCCAGGGGTGCGGTCGATATCCGCTTCGGTTTCGGAAAGCGTGGCGCGTGGCACTTTCTCGACGCCACAAGGAGGTGCCTTGGGGGTGCGGTCGTTCTCTGTTTCGGGCTCGCAAAGTGTGGCTGGCGCGGCGCTTCTCCTCTTCCACCTCTCCTCTTGAGTGGCGTCACCAACGGTATCGGCGGGGCAACGGCCACCAACATCATTCTCACATGCTTCACTTCAGCTATCATCACTCCAGCCATAATACAAGTATGTGGGGTTCCTCGGTAGCGTAATGAAGACTTGTCCCCATAAGATGCCGCTCTGTTTTATAGGGACCAGTCCGCATAAAATGCACCTCCGTTTCCCCAAACATTGCTTGTACTTAGGGGTTCTTACTTGGCTTAACCACCTCGGGACCAGGGGCAGCGTCTGCGGGCGGTGCCGCCCGTCGCCGTCCGTCGCCGCCGCTAGTCTCGGGACCAGGGGCGGCCGTCGCCGTCCGTGCCGCCCGTCGCCGCCGTCGCCGTCGCCGCACTGTCGCCGCCGCCGTCGCCGCCGTCGCCTCCGCGCACCACATGTAATACTTCGCATTGCATTACATTGCGTTGCATTGCGTCGCATTGCTTCGCATTGTGTCGCATTGTTTGCTTTCCTTTGCACCACACAGAGTGCACTACATGGATTACACCACACCACCCAATTAACTGATTGCACCAGCTAGATTGCACCGCAGCAACTGCACGAAACCACTGCTTGGGGTACACGCTGGATACTGGAACAAGTCCCCATACTAATGACAACTAGTTTATCGGCATCCGCGCTCCACGACGGCCCCAAGAGCCCAAGAGCACCCAAGAGGGGCCTACCGGCGGGGTGGGCCATCGGGCCTGGATCGGGACTGAATGGCCGACCGAGCAGCTCGGGGAGCGGCTCGCCCCAAAAAGGAGGCCCGGGTGCTCCAGGGAGCGCCTCGCTCTCGACGCCCCCGCAGACTCCGTGGCCTTGGAGAGGGCTCCGAGGCCTTCCGAGGAGGCCGGAGGCCTTCGGGGCCTCCTCGCCAGGGCCCGCCCCCTCTGCCGCCCCTCTCCCCCGGGCGCGCCGCCGCCGGCCCGATGGCACGGGGGGAGCGCGCGGGGAGGAGCGGCTCGGGCGGGGGAGGCGCATCGCAGAGAGAGAGAGAGAGCTGGCCTCGGAGACGCGCCGCCGAGGCAGCTCGGCGATGGGCCCCCTGGGGCGCCGCCTCCGCGCGCTCCTTTGGCGGGGTGGGCCGTCGGGCCTGCACCGGCGAGGACGTGGCCGACGGAGGGCCGATGCATCCGCACCCCCCCCCCGAGCCGATCCCCCTCCGGCGCTGCGCAGTGGCCTTCGGGTCAGAGCTCCGCGCTCCGGCGGCCGCCCTGGGCGTCTCGCGGGCACCCCTCGGAGGGCCCTCGGCGAGGCGCGCAGCTGCCGGAGAGCACCCCGGCGCAACGCAACGCGCGACCGAGCAGCTCGGGGCGCGGCTCGCCCCGAAGATGGGGCGGGCACACAAACTACCACCGCACACGCATAACAAACACACCCCTACCAGACGTTCAAGCATCGCGTGTGGCCGTTGGTCAAGAGCCAAAGCTAGCGCCTGAACACCCAGAAAACGTAGCCCCCCGACTACCTACCCGTCCACTGGGCCACCCGCACGCAGTCCCTCCGAGGTCCGCCTGCGATGAAGATCCCCACCTGCCCGCCGACCGCCGACCCGCCTGGTCGCCCGCCAGTTCGCCTGACCGCCCACTGAGCTTGCCCGCCCGCCTCGAGCGCATGCCATGTCGACCAGCCGCCTCAACCCGCTTAGGGGAACAAACAGGGGCCTGAGTATAAGCTGTCCCACGCCCGAGGGTGGTTTCTCCGCCAGCGTTGGACCCCTTCCAAAACGTAGCCAGGGCCAGGACAGAGTCGGAACGGGGTGAATGGCTCTCCCCTGGGGTGCTCAAACAAGCGCCTCGCTCTCGACATCCCCACAATCTGCGCTGACAGCAGAAGAGCCAGTGAAGCGAAATGGGCGCCTTGCTCGGGACACCCCCACAATTTGGCTGCAAACGGGCGAGTGCACCCAAGAGAGCTCCAAGACGAGCCCAAGAACGTCTCCAGAGCACTCGCAACATGATTGAGGTCGTTGCGGATGCTCTGG
The DNA here is from genome assembly GCA_963575745.1 of Prorocentrum cordatum. Lineage (NCBI taxonomy): Eukaryota > Dinophyceae > Prorocentrales > Prorocentraceae > Prorocentrum > Prorocentrum cordatum. The sequence continues at coordinate 164,107 of CAUYUJ010016415.1, read as the reverse complement.
GGGGGGGCGTCTTGATGTCCTCATGGAGTTATCATGGAGCCCTCGCGGCGTACTCGTGAAGCTCTGGGAGAATCCAGGGAGGAGCCCCAGCTCCAAGAGGGCTCAAGAATGCCACAAGGAGCTACCCAGAGCACCCGCAACAACATCAATTTTGTTGCGTGTGCTCTGGGGGCCTCTTGGAAACTCTTTTGGATACTTCCTGGAGCCTTCGCAGGGCACTCGCAAGACTCCAAGATAGCCCCAGGAGGGCGACCCAAGAAGGCCCGAGATTGCTCCAAGACGGTCCCAAGGAGGACCCCCCGAGCACCTGCAAAAAAAAATGATTTTGTCGAGGATGCCATGGGTGGCCTCCTTGGGGGAGTTTTGAAGGTCTTTTGGAGTCCTCGCAGGATCCTCGCGTTCAGGAATTCCGAAGACTCTGGACACACCAGAAGTTTAGACTGGACGGAGGATGGACGGGAAACTGGGTGGAAGGAGCCCCAGGAAGTCCCAGGAAGCTTTTCAGGTGCCCCAAAAGGGGGGGGGGAGGGGAGGTGGGAGGGGGAGGTGTGAGGGGAGGAGGAGGAGGAGGAGGAGGAGGAGGAGGAGGAGGAGGAGGAGGAGGAGGAGAGGAGGAGGAGGAGGAGGAGGGAGGAGGAGGGGGGGAGGAGGAGGAGGAGGGAGGAGGAGGAGAGGAGGAGGAGGAGGAGGAGGAGGAGGAGGAGGAGGAGGAGGCGGAGGAGGAGGAGGAGGAGGAGGAGGCAGAGGAGGAGGAGGAGCGGGAGGAGCAGGAGGAGGGGGAGGAGGAGGAGGAGGAGCAGAAGGTGACCAGAAATCGGGCCCAGTAACTTCGCAGCCCTGGCGAACAGAAATTCCGAAAACTCCAAACCACCAGCATTTGTGAAATTCTCACGAAACTCATAAATCTGAAAAAATCGAGCCGCTGTTAGCAATGTCTTACAAAGTTTCCAGGGGCCGGGGAATCCGAAACCCAGGCAACCAGGAAATCCAAAAACTCCAAACCACCAGAATGTTGACAAAAAAATTGAAAGTTTCAAAAAGACTTCGAGCCGTCCGGAACATTCAAACAATTTCAACGCAATTTCCAGGGGCCGGGGAATCCGAAACCCAGGCCACCAGGAAACCCGAAAACTCCAAACCATCAGAATTTTGAAACTTAAAAGAGTTTCCACCAAAAATCGAACCCTTTGAACATGTGAAAATCAAAGTTTCCAAGGCCAGGAAATTGGAAATCCAGGCAGACAAGACTTCCGAAAACTCCAAGCCATCAGGACATCAGCCGGGCCACAAGGAATCCCGAAAACCGCAGGATGATAATGACAATGAGGAGGGTGGGAGGGAGGGAGGGAGGGAGGGAGGGAGGGAGGGAGGGAGGGGGAGGGAGGGAGGGAGGGAGGGATGGGAGGGAGGAGGAGGAGGACGAGGAGGAGGAGGAGGAGGAGGAAGGAGGAGGAGGAGGAGGGGGGGGGGGGGGGGGGGCAGGAGGGGGAGGAGAAGGAGCAGGAGGTGGAGGAGGAGGAGAAGGAGGAGGGCGGAGGAAGACGGGTGGGGGCGGCACGCCGCCGTGCCCCCCACCCCCTGACCGGCACGTGGCTGTGGCGCCCGTACCCCCTCCCTTCCCCTCCCCTATCTCTCTCCATCCTCCCTCCTCCCCCCTGCTCCCTGTCCCCTCCTCCTCCTCATTCCTCCTCCTCTCCTCCTCCTCCTCCTCCCTCCCCTCTCCTCCTCCTCCTCCTCCTCCTCCTGCTCCTCCTTCTCCTCCTACTCCTCCTCCACCTCCTCCTCCTCCTCCTCCTCCTTCCTCCTCTCCTCCTCCTCCTCCTCTCCTCCTCCTCCTCCTCCTCCTCATCCTCCTCCTCCTCCTCCTCCTCCTCCTCCTCCTCCTCCTCCTCCTCCACTCCTCCTCCTCCTCCTCCTCCTCTCCTCCTCCTCCTCCTCCTCCTCCTCCTCCTCCCTCCTCCTCCCCCCCTCCTCCTCCTCCTCCTCCTTCCTCCTCCTCCTCCTCCCCCTCCTCCTCCTCCCCCCCTCCTCCTCCTCCTCCTCCGCCCCTTCCTCAATCTCCTTTCTCATCCTCTTCTTGCTCCCTCTTCCGCCCCATTCTTTCACCAGCGGCGCGCCAGGGCTGCGAAGTTACTGGGCCCGATTTCTGGTCACCTTCTGCTCCTCCTCCTCCTCCTTCCTCCTCCTCCTCCTCCTCCCCTTCCTCCCTCTCCCCCCTCCCTCCTCCCTCCTCCTCCTCCTCCTTCTCCTGCCCCTCCTCCTCCTCCTCCTCCTTCTCCTCCGCCCCTTCCTCAATCCTCCTTTCTCATCCTCCTTCTTGCTCCCTCTTCCGCCCCATTCTTCACCAGCGCGCCACACCAAGCACAGACGATCGTGCCTCCCCTGATGCCGCGCTGGGTTGCCGCCACCCTCCCGACGCTCCTGCTGCTCCACGCGCCAGATCTCAACGATCGGCCTTCTTCGCTCCGAGCGTGCGTCGCCCCTCAAGACTTGGCTTTTCCCGCTGCAGCGCTCGCCACACTGCGGGGAATCGGCGCCCGGGCGCCCGCCGATCATAGAGAGCGGCGCCGTCGCCCCCGGGGTCGGGACGCATCTCTCGGGAGCCGCCTCCGCCCTCGCCGCTGCCGCCTCCTCCCCTGCCAGTCCTCCACCAGCCCCATGATCCTCCTGCTCCTCCCGCGCCTCCGAGTCCTCCTGCTCATGCTGCTCGCCCTCGCTCCCCCCTCGTCATCCTCTTCGTCGTACTCGGCCCCCTGCTCGTCCGCCACCCCTTCCTCTCAATGTACAAATCTCCCCCCCTTTTCTGGTTACGCGCGCACGCTGGGGCCATCTTGCATATCAACGTCGCGTAGGCCACCCGAGTCGGCGGACAAAAAAGAACATATCGGAGTTGGAAGGGACGGGTGGGAGGGGTAGGATGTCAGACACGGCGCGAGCGGACCTAGCATGCCACCATACCCCCATACCCTGGTCGCCCTCCACGCCCAAATCCACCTCTCCTCCCCCCCTCCTTTCCCACGCTCACCCTCCTCCTCCTCCCCTCCGCTCTGCCTCCCCCGTTCCCCTTCCCTTCCAACCGCTCCCCCTCTTGCTGCTCGGCCTCCCCCCACGCTCCCCCCCCTCCTCTCCTTCCCCCCCCGCCCCAGCCCAGACCTGACAAAAAGCTGGGGCCCGTCTGCACACTCCCCTTCTTGACGCTTCTCCAAACATCTGGTTCTCCACAGGCGACACGCAGCGCGAAGTCTCGGACAAAAGCACCATGGTGGGAGGCATTCCCGCTGCGCGGGCGAGCAGCATCAAGGCCCACGAGACACTCGGAAGATTCAGCAACGGCACGCCCACGACGTTTCGAGCAAGACCAGCAGGAGTCCTCTCACGACGTGGGCGAGCGGCATCACGAGGTCCACGAGACGCTCTCGCGCCACAGTGGCACAAGGGCGAATCAAGACAGAGACGAGAGGTGTGCGAGAAAAACGGCCAGCAGCATGCACGGCCGAGACACGCGAATCCACTGCGGGTGGGGAAGTGCGCTCAAATGGTCGCAGCAGGGCAGAGAAAGCTGCCTTCACCTCCTTGGGCTGCAGCTTGGTGTGCAGAGTAAGCTCCTGAGCATGCTATGTGCAAGCCATACCCAGTGACTGAACTGAAGGTTGCTCGCACGATTCACAGAGAATGGACAGACAGGCCTTCTAGCAAGCAAATGACAATTTCAAAGCATGCAGCGTGCCGACTTCTGGGGTGAAATGCTGGGTCAGTGAGCCAGCGAATGAGGGATTCGGTGGGTCAGCGAGTGCGGGAACGAGCGAGTCACAAAGGCAATGAACCAGCGAGTATGTCGAGGCGATAGATTTGCATACAGACGTATGCACGAGTAAACATATACATATGAAACAAGGGAAGGACAGAGCGACGCACTGAAGTGAGGCCAAGAGGGAGGAAAAAAGTGCTCGCGCCGAACAAGTCTACAATATAGCTCATGGGGCACTACCCCCACCTTGTGTTATCGCGTCTCAGCCGGCACAGCGAAACGACAAATTAACAAATCCCCCCCACCACACGACAGCGCGAAGCAAGCCAGGTACACAACATAATTAGAAGCAGCATCCTCGAATGACCCTACAAGTGGGGGCCTTGGTGAAAAAAGGGGGGGTGCTGATGCTTCTAGACGGGGACCCTGCAGCGCAAGGGCCCAACGTGATGCTCCAGGGTGGCGGGCGGGTTGTTCAAAATCGGCCGAGCGTGAGCGCTCGCCAGCGTGAACCCCAAACCGTAAGTTCTTGCTGCACGGTGGAAATGAGCGCTATGCGGTGTGGTGCAAGATATGCGGTGTGAGCTGGGGTTCCCAGAACATGCGGCAACGGGCGGCAACGTGGCGAAACCTCCCCGAATACACCCAGCACACGAGGCGGCCACGAGGCAGCCACGTAGCGAAGCTCCGCCAGACCAACCCAGCGCACGAGGCGGCCACCACGAGGCAGCCACGGGCGGCAACGGAACCCCGCCGGCCCCACCCAGCGCGCGAGGCGGCCACGAGGCGGCCACGGGCGGCAACGTGGCGAGAGACCTCGCCGAACCCACCCAGCGCACGCGGCGGCGTCGAGGGGGCCACGGGCGGCAACGTGACGAAACCTCGCTGGACCCACCCAGCGCACGAGGTGGCCACGGGCAGCATCGTGGCGGAACCTCGCCGGGCCCGCCCAGCGCACGAGGCAGCCACGAGGCGGCCACGGGCGGCAACGTGGGGAAAGCTTGCTGAAGCTACTCAGCGCACGAGGAGGCCACGAGACGGGCATGAGCGGAAATGTGGCGAAACCTCGCCGGACCCACCCAACGCACGAGGCGGCCACGAGGCGGAAACGAGGCGGCCACGAGGCGGCCACGGGCCGCAACATGGAAAATCCTCGCTGGACCCATTCAATTACTCAGCAACATACGCACGTACCCCTTAGTGCAAGCACTGCTTGGGGAATGCAGCGGGGAAAGAGAGAGGGAGAAAAAAAGAGAGAGAGAGAGAGAGAACAAACAAACAAACAAAAGATGAGGACGGGGGAGAAGAGAGAGAGAGAGAGAGAAAGAGGGGGGAGAGCAGCGGGATGTGTAGATGTGTATATAGGGGGAGAGAAAGAGAGAGAGAGAGAGAGAGACAAGAGAGAGAGAGAGAGAGAGAGAAAAAAAAAAAAAAAAAAAAAAAAAAAAAAAAAAAAAAAAAAAAAAAAAAAAAAAAAAAAAAAAAAAAAAAAAAAAAAAAAAAAAAAAAAAAAAAAAAAAAAAACGAGAGAGAGAGAGAGCGAGAAAAGGGACTGAAGGAGAGAGAGCGGCAGGAGAAGGGAGAGCGGCCCTCAGGCTGGTTCACATTAAAAATCCCAAAGATATTCACTCAGAACTGACCTTCGCACCCCATCTGGACACAATCCTGACAAGTTGCACGAGCCGCGTCCAGCCGTCGCCAGGGGAGGCCACCCCGAGGCCAAGGGAGTCTCCCCACTCCATGCCATCCGACGACTCGACCCGGGCCGCCAGATCCTGGAGCTCGCACCATTCCCCAGGACCGGCTCCTCATCCCAGGCCGTGGTGGCCTGGGGCCCCGCCGGAGGACCAACAAGTGGGAATTTCTGGAGCAAATTGTTGCAAGAGTTGCCACGAGCCTGGGTCCCCGGGGGCCTCTGGAAGTCCCCTGGGGACCTCCGGAGGCTTCGAAGGCTTCAGAAGCTGAGCAGCAACAAAATGTCCCGAGGCCTTGATCCTCGATCCCCTCCTCTTCTGACGGCTCCTCCAGCTGGTCCTTCCTGATCTGCTTCGGCAGCTGCCCCGTCTGGCGAGCGCCCAAGCGCGGCCCCGAAGTGGGAGGCGGCGACGACTACGACGACGACGATGACGACGACTACAAAAAAAGACGACGACGAAAAAAACGACGAAAAATACGACGATGACGTCATGGGGAAACGACCCAGACTTCCGACATCATAGTTCCCCAAATAGGATTGCCTAGGTGTTCTTATTTGTTTTGTGGAGACTCGGTGTTCGGCATGTCGGCTTAGTGAGGCGGCCATCGGCCTGCCTCGGTTCCCTGGTCTTATTTCATGTTTCACTCGGGTTCCCCAGCGTTCTTCCCTGACTTCCCGAATGTTGTCCCTTGCCTTCCTTCTTCCTCGGGTTCCCTGGCCACGGCTTTTTTCGGTTCCCCGGTTTTGTTCCTCGCCATCCTTCCGATGCCAAGCCAAGCAACGCCAAGCAATGCCAAGCAACGCCAAGCAACGCCAAGCAACGCCAAGCAACACCAAGCAACGCGAATCAACTCCAAACAACGCGAAGCAATGGAAAGCAATACAAATCAATCCCGAGCAACGCCGAGCAATGCAAGGCAA
>CAUYUJ010016415.1:137742-147742 GCA_963575745.1 Prorocentrum cordatum | reverse complement strand
AGCAGACCACAGATCCAGATGATTACACTTGGGTTCCTATTGGAATATAATAAGGATATCTTTGGAAATGTCCACATCCCAGATCCAGCTGTGTCCAATGAAAATCCGATTGAAGTCGAACTACAAACTAAACAGAATTTAGCAGGTTCCAAATCTACCTGATTCCAAATGAACTCCAGCACGAGAAAAAATCGGAGACACGACGACATGGAAAGATTGATGAGCAGACACGGATGACAAGAAGGCGGGTGATCAAGAAGAGTACGAATGAAGAGCTCAAAGACCGATGCGGAATGAGTGGGTGCTGGGGGGGCTGCGCATAGATCAAGATATATTTTTGTACACACACACACATATAAAAATATATTTTTCGTACATATATATATATACAAATACATGTTCCGATAAATGTATATATATATATACACACACACGTAAACGTGTATGTGTGTGAGCGACATGTAAAATAACAGAGCAGAGTGAGGAGGCCAAACGGTCGTACACCGTCCCTAAGTGTGTGACTGAAGTGAAACTCCGCGGCGCGGACTCTGCTTGTTGTTGTTGCTCTGCGCTGTTGTTGCTGTCGTCCCCCCCGCGACTCAGCACGCGACCCACCCGCGAGCCACCTGCGAACCACTCGCGACCCACCCGCGATACACCCGCGACCCACCCGCGACCCACCCCGCGACCCACCCGCGATACACCCGCGACCCACCCGCGACCCACCCCGCGACCCACCCCGCGACCCACCCGCGACCCACCCGCGACCCACCCGCCGGCCCGCGACCCATCGGCGGCTCTACCGCGATCCGTCCGCGACCCACCCGCGACCCACCCACATTGCTTGAACGAAAAAATCGGCGCCTGCGGCGAGCTACCCGCGACCCGCATGCGACCCTTCCACGACCCTTGCGCGACCCACCCACGTTGCTTGAACTAACAAATCGGCGCCTGCGGCGGGCGCGTTGTAATTTGTAACATTTAAGCGCCTGCGGCGGGCTTCGTCAGAGCTTCGTAGATTGCCGACGTCCCCGCCGCTCCCATCACTCTTATCCGCAACTGCGAGCTGCGACGTATGTGACAAGTTCTGCTTGCTACACCATCGGTCTAGCGATCGCCGTCCAACCTCAAGAATCTGTCGGCTGCCTATCCGATCCAAGGAGTGGCATGCCAGCGCTGTCCACTCTGAAGCTGGAGAAGTGCGCGAGGGTGCACAAAGCCGCGGCGACTGCGAGGACCACGAACCCAGAGCGCCCTGCTGCCACGTCAGAGAGGACCGCCGCACTGGCCAGGACAACCAGCTCGATGCTCCAGCTCACGAAGCTCGGCCTCGCAGGGTATAAGCTGGTTGCCTCGATGCCTATACCGATGAAACCGAGAGAGCTGGATCCAGACAAAACGCTTAAGAGAAGCATCAGCGCAGGCCCCAAAACACTGTCGCCGCTCAATGTGCCCATCGCTGCCAGCACAGCGCACGCCATCAGCGAAGCGAAGCACGTAGCGTAGCAAGTAGCCAAAACCTTCTCGAAGCTCTGCTTCTCTGTGCAAACACGACCAAGCACGACCCCTGATACGATGCCCGACGCAACGAAGGCACTATTCACAGCCGTGGCAGCTGCCGACGAGAAGCCGAAGTTATTGAGGATGAAGAAGGTTGCAGATGGTGCGGCAAAACTGATACCCCCAAGTAAGCCATGTGACAATATTTGAACGGCGAGCCGCGGATACTTGATCATCAGCTGCACGATATCCATGAATCCGGATGTTCCGTGCGGAGCCCTGGACTCCTCAACCTGGATGATGCGTTGTGCCCCTGACTTGCTGAGGTCCAGTAAGAGCGATGCGGCTGTGCTGGCAATTAGCGTCACAACGGCTTGCCATGCACAAATTCTTCCAAACGATGTCGGGCCTGTGGCTACGAACGGTGGTATCAGTATGCCAAACAACCATCCCACGTAGTTGGCTTGCAGCATGATGCTTGTCGCAAGTGCTTGCTGCTGCACTGGGAAAAGTCGATGAGAGACCTTGCTCGGTAGGGTAAATATTGTCCATGCCCCGACACCGCAGAGGATCTCGGATACGACAATCAGATTGTAGCTTCCATGCAGGGCACCAAAAACACGCACCATAGCCGAGGCCACGTTGAGAAGTGCGCTCCAAACCAACGAGAAACCTTCGTATCGGTCAGTCATGAATGCTCCAGGTGTGAGGCCGACAAATGTGATGGTGAGATAGAACGAGTAGAGGTCGGCAACCTTCACGGTGCTGACCGAGAGAGCCTGTGCTGATATCTCGTCTATGACTGAAAACGTCATGCATAAGAAAGCATTGGTCGCAGAGCAGAGAGACACTGCGATAAGCATACAGTATCGTTCTCGCATATTGTCGGTGGTCGCTGCCACGGGCTGCGGCTGCTGTGGCGAAGCCGCATCCGAAACCTGAGGAGCCCGGGCAGCATTTGCTAAGGCTGGCGCGGCAGTGTCCGCCACCGCATTTCGCAGAAGTTTGTGCGTGTGCGTGTGCCTGTCGGGCCTTTGATTCGTCCTGTAGTTCCCGTCCTGGCGAAGCACTAGATAAGGCCTCCTGTGACATCAAGCCTAACATGCGATCGCTTGTGCTGACCAAGTCCCCGCATTGTTACCACCAACGCGAACAAAACATCCCAGTAGGACCTTCCATGCCCCCCCCACTCTTCCGCAAGCGCCACCCTAAGCGCGGCCGCGGATTCGCGCTGTAGCGCAACTGAACTCAGAAGAACTGACTCCTCTTCCAACCGTGGAGCTTGTGAGGGCGCTTCGCCCTCAGCGAGTGATTCAGCCAGACTCATATGGGCGATCGGTGCGAGCACTGACGAAGAGAAAGAACAGACAACGAGGAGCTTGATGGGCTCAACCTCAGACCCTGAAGCCGGCTGCTACAAGCCGAAAGGGCTGTGGATCAGCACGCCGCATCCCTCGCGGGCCTCCCTGGGGCCCGCCGCGCTTCCCGTCGTCCACGCCGGCCCGCTCTGCGGGCCCGTCAGGGTGCGGGGAGCCACTCAAGCCGATTCTGCAAGCTGCTTCCCACTGCTGTCGACCCTGCAGCCCCAGAAGCCGTAAAATCGAGCGCAGAGAGTCCCAGATTTCAGCTCGGCTCGCAAAGCCTGAACAGGTGAGAACTAGTGGCGGCGCTTGCTTGGGCATGCGCGCGCGCGCCCATGCACTTGCGCCAAACGCGGCATAGGGGGCGCATGCGGTGCCGTCGTTGGGTTATCTCTGAGGATCTCGGGATCTCCTCGTAGAAGGGAGTGATGCCTGCGGAGGGAGGGAGGAAGCGGAGGAGGAGGAGGAGGAAGAGGAAGAAGAAGAGGAAGAGTGTAGACGAGGAGGCGGAGAAGAAAAAGAAGAGGAAGAGGAGGAAGAGGAGGAGGAGGAGGAGGAGGGAGGAGGAGGACAAATACTACGAGGAAGAGAAAGACGAGGTGAAGTGGGAGGACGAGACTGAAGGGAAGGACCACTAGGAAAGCGAGGTAGCAGGAGCCCGAGAACGAGGGGGGACGAGCAGGAGGACGACGAGAAGGAAGCACCACGAGGATGACGACACGGACCAGGCTGACAAGAATTAGGAAACGTGGGCAAGAGTGGGAGAACGAGGAGGAGGGCGATGACGAATTGTTTATGTGTGTCCGCTGTGTTTGTGCTGTGTGATGGTTTCGCGGCCGGCACTCCTCTTTCCCCTTGCAGCATTTGTACGTGCCTTAATTACGGCACGGCCCGACGGCCTTCCGAACGCCTAGGCGTCAGCCCTCGCCGCCGACAAAACATGTGTTGTGTGAGGGGCGTGATGCGTGGTCGCGTTGTGCGTTGCGCGTGCTGTGTGTGTCTTGTGTTGTGTGCTTCGTGAGTTTTGTTTTATGTGAGTCACGTGTGTTGTGTGCCGTGTGGGCTGTCTGTGTTGTGCACGGGTTGTGCATAGAGTGTGCTGTGTGATGTGCGATGTGCTGTGTGAGCGTGCTGCGTCGCATGCTGCATGTGCCTGCCTCTGGTGTATATGTGCGCAGCCTGAGTGCCGCGTGACAGCATGTGTTGCATGGTGCGCGCTTGGGTACGATGTGGGTGTCGCGTACGGTGTGCTGTTCGTGTGCGTTGTATTGTCTTGTGTGCGGGCGTTTTGTGAGAATTGTGTGTCGTGTCTTTGCTTTGAGAGGAGAGGAGGACGAGGAGGAGGAGGAAGGAGAGGAGGAGGGAGCTCGACCACAGAGCTTCACCCGACTGGGCCTCGACTGCTGTGCGAATCAAAAGGTAGCCAGGCAAACCGGCAACAACACACGAGCCGACCTGCGATAAGCAAACTCACGCACGAGATAAGCGAGCGTACCGACCCACACGTAAGCTTGAAAAACGTGGGAAACTAATCCCACCAGCCCTCTGGGCGTACGTGGTTCAAGGAACTGTGTCTTCTCTCTGCCAACACCCCTCCTTCGCCTGCTCGGGGGAGGGGTGTATCACTGTCCCCTATGAATATGCACCCCCTCCCCCAGGCAACTGGAAGCACACCTGGAACACTACCGACCCTATGATCATACCACCCCAACCATCCCTGTCAAAAAACAAAGCAAAACACACTATGCCTCCAAAGTCGGAGCATTCGCAACCAACCCGATGCGGCCCCCCACACCATCCGTCAAAAACAATACAAAGTACACTTTGGGGCGAAGTCTTGCGTCCTGTTCGCGAGGCCCGCGAGCACTTTGCATCGTGTTCTGACAAGGGCGGCGGGGGTGTCAGCAGATTGCCTGCTGCGCGCAGGGCACCCGCCCCCGTCAAAAACATTATCCTGGCGAAGGACCCAACCATATGCAGTTGTGTGTACCGCAATTGTGAAAATCTTCTTCGGTGAAACTCCCTATTGGGGCCACGAAGCGCTGCACTGGGTGGAGGGGAACGCTGTTCTGGGTGAGCGGTGTGTCAAGTAAGGTTTCCGGGACGCTGTCCCGTGTCGGGGTCTAAGGGCTCTGGCCATTGGCGCGGCTCTGGCCATTGGCGCTGCCGCGTGTTCTGGCCGCAAGTTCTGGCGAACCAGCCCCGCTGTCCTGGACGGAGGGCTCGGAATCTGTTTGCGACAGTTCCGGTTGCACGCCTGGCGGGGCCCTGCGGGTAGGTGCGGGCCGCATAATTGGCCGCCAGGCGTGGGCCGGATCGCCTCCAGCAGCCCGGGCGGACGCTGCCCTGAGGTGCGCGGGGAGAGGCCCCTTTCGCTGGCGTTCGCCTTCGGGCCTGTGCCCGCCGTCGCTCACGGGCGCGCCCCCTTCAGTCGCCGCGAGGCTCTCGCCGGACGCGGGGGTACCACTGGTCGTACCAGGTGCGTGCACGTACGGCGACACCGTTTCCATTGCCAGAGCGCAAACTTCTTTGTCAGGCGTGTCCTGGGCGTCTGGAGGGAGCGCCTGAGGTTCGCCGTCCATTCGGGCGGGTTCACTGTCAGGGGAACGAGGGCGAATAGGCGCGAAGGGGTTTCTCCCGACGAGCCGGCGGATGGCTTCGATGTCCTGCGTCTGAACGGCTGGTCCGTGGTCCCCATGTTGGGTCTGTGGCGTTCCCAGAGGACTGCTGACGGCCCGCCTATTTTGTGGAGAAGGTGGGGATGGCACGCTGTGGCAGGCGAGCCCCTGCTGGTCCAGGATTTCGTTTCGCGGACTGTTGCGGCTGCCGTCCGCACTTTCGGAAGCAAACCCCTGTCTACCCGATTCTGCTCCAGGGATACGGCTGACGGCTTGCGCCTCATCCGCACCTTCAATGGCCTCCGCCGCTTCAGGGTCCCGATCTTCCGCGGCTTCCGCAGCTTCCGCCCCTTCCGCCGCATCCTCCATCTCCTTCTCTTTGTCCGAGCGTCAAGAACTAGTATGTAGAAAAGTTCGTTCTACGAGCGCACGCCATAACGCGTGCATCAGACCCCGTTGTGCAAAGCCCACCGTTTCCGACAACATGCAATCCGTGGGGACGGGATGCACCCGAACGAACAAACTCACACAGACTGCTCCGAGGAAGAAGACAAGGATGAGGAGGAGGAGGAGGAGGCAATCGAGGAGAAGGAGATGGAAGAATGGCGCAGGGAACCGGAAGAATGTCCGGAGATCCAGGCGGTGGTGCACAAGAGCAGCCGAAGGCCCCCGAGAAGGCCATGAATGACCACGAAAGCAAAGAGATCAGGGTGAGGCTGATCGACTGCACTGAAGGGGCCCTGGGGCACACAAATAAACAGACACAAATAACAGGATTCACCATATTTTCCTTTTTTTTTAGTTTTGCCTTCCCCACCACTTCCCATATTTTCCCATATTTTCCTGGGAGTGGACGGTTACTTGTGTCTGTGTGCTTTTTTCCTCCTGATGCACGCATGGCGCACAGAGGCTTACAGCAGCACTGGGAATAGCAGCCACAACGGGCAGGGAGAGCGTGAAGGGTGCTGCGCGCGGGCCGGAGGCTGGAGCGCCGCATGCGGACCGCAGGCCGCACAAGGCTGGCGGTGTTGTGTGTTGTGTGTGTTGTGTTGTGTCGTGTCGTGTCGTGTCGCGTCGCGTCGTGTCGTGTCGTGTCGTGTCGTGTTGTGTTGTGTTGTGCTGTGTGTTGCGTATGTTGTGTGTGTTGTCTGCGCGTGTGTGCTGTGTGCTGTGTGTTGTGTGTTGTTTGCTGTGTGTTGTGGGTGTTGTGTGTGAGCTGTGTGTGTTGTGTGTTGTGTTTTGTGTGTGTGTGTGTGTTGTGTTGTGTGCTGTGTGTTGTGTGCATGTGTGCGTGTGTGCGTGTGTGCGTGTGTGAGTGTAGGCGTGTGTGCGTGTGCGTGCGTGTGTGCGTGCGTGCGCGTGCGTGTGCGAGTGAGTGCGCGTGTGCGTGTGAGTGTGCGTGTGTGTGTGTGTGTGTGCGTGCGTGCGCGTGTGGAGGTCACTCGGATCTCGGCACCACGGTTCGCCTCGCTGTAATGATTCCGCCTCCAGCTCGCGCTGGCCCTGCTGCCTCACCCCCTGGGCGCGTGCCTGGCAGCCTTCTGGCTGCCTACCCCCAGCTGCTGCCCCGGCGCCCGCCCCGCCGCCGCGTGGCCCTGCTCTGAGCGGGCCGAGCCTCCATCTCATTCCCGCCCCGCGCCGGGCTCCTCCCCTCTCTCCCCAGGCACCGCGGCTTCATTCGCGTCTTGTGTGCCCCCCTGATGCTGCATCGCCAGAGCAGTCACTCCGCCTAGCTGCCGACGCAAAAAGCGTGAGCGCGTGCGTGCGCGTGTGCGTGTGCGTGTGTGTGGGTGTGGGTGCGGGTGTGAGGGTGTGGGTGTAGGTGTGGGTGTAGGTGTGGGTGTGGGTGTGGGTGTGGGTGTGGGTGTGGGTGTGTGATTGGTGAGCTCTGTATGTGTAGCGTGTCTTGTGTCCTCCGCACTGTGTGTATGGTTGAGGCCATCTTGAAGTTTCAATGGGGCGCTCTTGGTCTGTCATCAATTCATAAAGGGCTCTCTTGGGCCATCTTAAGCATGGGGGACTGTTTTGGCGCCTCGGAATTATTTGGTCCACCTTTACTGCGTACTGGGCTCCCTTAGCCATCTAAAGCTATGGGGGGCCCTCTTGGGAGGCTTCAGGAGCCTGTTGGCGCCCTCCTGGACACGGATCGGGCCTTTTTGCGGAACTTTTGGAGAACTTGGCTCTTCTGAACCCTCTTGGGCCGAATTGGCGCCGCTGCGCCCGCATGGCTGCCCCCGCGTGAGAAAACGGTGCAGAAACCAGACAGATCTGAACCCGCGCTCGGCAATCCACCCAAGGATGCCGCCACGTTGTTCCTGGTGAGCTGGCGATTTGCCCGTAGCTCCTCATTCCTCCCCTGGCTCACCCTCATCCTCGCGTTGCCCTCCCTCCATCATCTGATTCCTCCTCCTTCACCTCATCCTCCTCCCCCTAGCCTCCTACACCAACTCCTCCCCCTCCTCCTCCTCCTCCTTCTTCTATTCCTCCTCCTCCTCCTCCTCCTCCTCCTCCTCCTCCTCCTCCTCCTCCTTCATTTCCTCCTCGATACCTTTTCCTTATAAAGAAACTCCTCCCTATAGCACCCCGAGGCTGGTCGGAAGGGCGGGACGGGCGTTTCGCCTGCGATTCCTTACGATGTGTGATCCTGGAGCTTCAACCACAGTGTCTCAGGTGGAGGGCGGCCGCTTCCAAAATGTGGCTCTCGCCTTAGCGCCGAGCGCACGCGTCTCAAAAATACAATTGCAAGGGCTTCACGGATTGAGGGCAGGTGGTTCTCAAGATGTGGCTATCGCCTGAGCGCCGCGCACACTTTTGCAAGAGCTTCACGGATTGAAGGCGGGCCGATTTCAAAATGTGGCTCTCGCCTTAGCGCCGCGAACATTCGTTTAAACAAACTGCAAGAGTTTCACGAAATGAGGCCGATTCCTTTTCAAAATGTGGCTATGGCCTTACCGCCGCGCACTTTCGTTTTCGAAAATTGCAAGAGTTTGAAGGATTTCCATGGTTCACGTACCAGGGATGGCGTTGGGGAGCGATTCAGGGTTGCCAGGGCGCAACAGTTACATTGAGTCGCGGTGTCGAAATCCCAGGAATGGTATTCTGACCCGATTCAGGAACGTCAAGACGTTACACACAGGTCGGTATTGAAATCCCGAGAATGGTGTCTTGGCGCTTCAAGATCGTCACACGGTTGTCTCCCACCGGGCACTTCCTTCGGTGAATACGTGTCCGTGTAGGGGCTTGGAGGGAGGGTTCCTCCAAAATCGTTGCCATGTCTTGGGTTTGCAATGGTCCTCCTCCTTCTCCCCATCCTCATCTTTCTCTTCCTCTGTCTCCTTACCCTCCTCCTCTTTCTCCTCCTCCTCCTCCTTCACCGTCTCCCTCGCCACTCCCTATTCCATCTGCCACTCCCCTACTCGCCCTCCCTCTCTCCACCTACCTCCTCCTCCTCCTCCTCCTCCTCCTCCTCCTCCTCCTCCTCCGCCTCCTCCTCCTCCTCCTCCTCTCCTCCTCCTCCTCCTCCTCCTCCTCCTCCTCCTCCTCCTCCTCCTCCTCCTCCCTCTCCTACTCCTCCTCATCCTCCTCCTCCTCCTCCTCCTACTCCTCCTCATCATCCCCCTCCTCCTCCTCCTCGTCCTCCTCCTCATCCTCCTCGAGCTCGACCAGATTGGTGCACGCCTATGTGTGAATCGGCTGCCCACTGGGGCTACACATGCAACACTAATGCAAGCTCGTCAAGCCACCATTGCACAACAGGGGCGATGTGATCCTATGCCATCGCCTCCTCCTCTTTCTCCTCGTCTCCTCTTCCTCGGCATCATCATCAGCATCATCAGCATCAGCATCAGCATCAGCATCAGCATCAGCATCAGCATCAGCATCAGCATCATCATCATCACCATCATCATCATCATCAGCATCATCATCATCATCAGCAGCATCAGCACCATCATCATCATAATCATAATCAGCATCATCATCAGCCGCAGCATCAGCATCAGCATGATCATCAGCATCAGCATCATCATCATCAGCAGCAGCATCAGCATTGTCAGCATATCCTTATCAACAGCAACAACGACGACGACGACGACGACGATGACAACAACAACACCAACAACCACCACGCCAATAACAACAATTAAGGCAATAAAAAACAGCAGCATCATCATCATCACCATCAGTATCATCACCAGCATCAGCATCAGCATCCGCACCGTCCGTCAACATCATCGTCATCAGCAGCAGCATCGTCATCATCATCATCATCATCATCATCATCATCATCGTCGTCGTCGTCGTCATCATCATCCATCTCGTCCCTCCCGCTCCCCTTCGGATTACTCCCATTCCACCTCCGCATCCGTCTCCTCTTCGTGGCCATCCTCATCATCCTCCTCAACATCCTCATCCTCCATCTCTTCATCCGCCTACTGCTCCTCCTCCTGATCCTCTCATCCTACTCCGCATCGTCATCGTCATTGTCATCATCATCATCATCATCAGCATCATCACCCTCAT
>CAUYUJ010016415.1:115242-132742 GCA_963575745.1 Prorocentrum cordatum | reverse complement strand
CCCCTGGAGGGTCATTCATCCTTGAACGCCCGCGCCTGCTCGAGGCGGTTCAAGCCTGTGGCACGCCAAGGGAGAGGGCATGGGTTCTTCCTCCGCACGCGGCAGCCGCCACGCCAGCTACCAGCGGGGGGGGCTCTCGCTACTCCTCCAGGTCCCCGTTCCTGTACCTCTCCAGGCGCTCTATCTTGCCCGTGTCGACGTACTCCTGGATCTTGGTCGCCGACTGCTTCCCGATCCCAGGCAGCGCAGCGGCCTGAGGCCCGCCGGTGATCTCCTCGTCGTGAGCGAGGAGGGCCGCGGCGACCTTCTTATAGGCCACTCCCTTGAACTTCTCCTGAAACGGCGCCAACTGAGCGACGATCAAAAACGGGTCTTACGCGAGATGGCATAGCGACCTTACGCGGCGCCTTACGCGGGCCGCCAGCGCGGCACGCTACAGTGGAGACGAGGGCGCTCACGCGCGACCTTACGCGGGCAGCTTGCGCGCCAATGTCGGCGCAGACGACCCCGTTTTTTTTTCCATCGCCCTACTGTACACCTGCACTTACCTCGGCCAGGCGCATCCTGCGCCGAAGATCGGGGTATACTCAGCCTCCTAGCTTCTGGCCAGGAGAAGCCTGAGCTGCGGCGCTGCGAACAAAAACTGAAGCACTGCGGAAAGAATCACGACTCGGAAGCCCTGGACTCCATCCTTCTGCGCAATTCTGAAAGCCCGATCGACCTGTGAGGGCCCTAGGTAGGCCGACAAAATCTGCACATGCCCACTGCACCCTGGCCAGGCCCATCCTGAACCCAGCAGCGGTGTATACGCCACCCACCTGGCTTGGCCAGAAGGGCGTATACACAGCTCATGGGTTCAGGATGGGCCTGGCCAGGGTGCAGTGGGTACTTCATCATACCCAGCAGGGCCCGAAACCGGGCAAAAACGCCGGGTGTGGAAAACCTGCCACAAGCAGACAAGGCGTAGACATCAACTGTGGGCCCAGCATCGGCCTGGCCAGAAGATCGCTGCAGGTTTACAGTTGGCGCCCTGCGACTCCTCCTCCTCCTCCTCCTCCTCCTCCTCCTCCTCCTCTGTTCCTCCTCCCCATCCTCGTCCTCCCATCCTCCTCCGATCCCCTCCTCCTCCTCCTCCTCCTCCTCCTCCTCCTTCCTCCTCCTCCGCCTCCTCCTCATCATCATCACATCATCATAATCATAAGCATCAGCATAAGCATCAGCATCAGCATCATCATCAGCATCATCAGCCTCATCATCATCAGAATCATCATCAGCAGCAGCACCATCATCATTATCATCATCGTCATCCTCATCATCATCATCAGCATCATCATCATCATCATCATCATCGTCATCATGACCATCACCATCACCATCATCATCACCATCATCATCATCGTCATCAGCAGCAGCATCGTCATCATCATCATCATCATCATCGTCATCCTCATCATGATAAACAACAGATTAGCACTCACACCATCATCATCACCAGAATCAGCAGCAGCAGCATCAGCAGAGTCAGCATCACCATCATCAGCAGCAGCATCAGCGTCATCATCATCATCATCATCATCATCATCATCATCATCAGCAGCAGCAGCAGCAGCAGCAGCAGCAGCATCACCATCCCATCACCATCAGCAGCAGCAGCATCATCATCAACATCGTCATCATCAGCATCATCATCATTATCATCATCATCATCATCATACTCGTCATCAGCATCAGCATCAGCACCGTCATCATTACCATCATAAGTATGATCAGCATTATCATCATCACGACCATCCCCACCATCATCATCAACATCATCATCATCAGCAGCAGCATCATCAGCATCATCGCTGGCGCCCACCGACTTCTCCTTCCGCTTGAACTCGAACCCAGCGAGCTCGGAGAACAGCGCCGCCAGGGCGGCGTTGGGGCCGTCGGCCGCCGGCGCTGGTGCCGCCTTCGCGGCCTTCGCCTTCCTCGGCGCCTCGTCCTGCGCGGGCCCGGACCTCCGACGATGCCGTGACTCATCAGGAAACTCCCAAAACTTATGAGAAGGAGAAGGGTTCTGAGGAGGAGGAGGAGGTGGAGGAGGGTTACGAGGAGGAGGAGGGTCACAAGGAGGAGGAGAATGAGGAGGGGGAGGAAGAGGAGGGTCGGGAGGAGGGTCATGAGGAGGAGGACAAGAAGGAGGAGGAGGAGGAGGAGGAGCGCGGCGGCTTGAGACCCAACGTGCGTCGGATCTGCGTCGGACTTACGTCGGGTTCACGTCCGATTGCGCCGGGCTTAACGCCGGATTCACGTCGGATTTACGTCGGCACATCGTTGCGCGAACGGGGTCTCACATATCTGACGGGCCGGACGTGCGGACCAGATGGTGCAACTACTGCGGGCCGCGCGGGGCCTCCCTGGTCTTCCTCCCAGCGCGACCTCTCGACCGACCCGCTCCGGGGGCCAGTTTACAGTCCAGACCCGTCCTCAGACGAGCGCGTCCCACTGCTCGCAAAGTAACTACTCGCAAATGACCTGGATCCCCCGCGGGGGGCCCACGAAAAATTACGTCTGAGCAGACATGTGTTTTGGGGACGTTTGCGAGAAGGCACTTTGCAAGTAGTGGAACGCGCTCGGTGAGTCTTCTGATGCTGAAATCCAGACGTCACATTTTTTTCACACTGGGAGTTTTGGCCCCACGTCGGGCCCCAGGACAATTACAGGTCGACCTGGCTCGGAAAGTGTCACAACGAGATGGGGCCTGGGGCTCCGGTCGTGATCTCTCACGACGGCACAATTTTGCGCAATTTCTCACGACGTGCCCGAAAACGGCCCCAGGAGGCCGAGAACAACTCAGAGAAGACTCCTCCTTGACTGTTTCAAGGCGTCGGGCGTCCTGGAGAGGCCCCTTCAAAATCGACCCCCGACTCATCCTGGGGGGCGTTCTGATCAGAATTTCGAGGCCGGCCCAGCTGCGGCGACGAGGGCGGTCCCCAGGAGGCCCCCGAAAAAGCTCTGCCCCCCCAAGAAAAAATTAAAGGGGCCCAGGGACACACAAAATCATAGACACAACTCCCAGAATTCCCCATCTTCCCCATATGTTCTGGGTTTTCGTCTTCCCCCCCCCACACTTCTGAGATTCTCCCATTGACTCCTGGGATTCGGCGATGAATTGGGTCTGTGTGTGTTTTTCCCCCTCCTGAAGAACAGGGGGCGCACACGGCCCAGCTGCTGCAGTCTGCAACATCAGCAGGCCAACCTAAAACGAATGATTACTTCAGGAGGGACGTTGGGTGGAGGAGGAAGAGGAGGAGGAGGAGGAGGAGGTCGGAGGAGGAGGAGAAGTGACGAGGAACAGCGAGGAGGAGCGAGGAGGAACGAGGAGGAGAGAGAGGAGCAGCGAGGTTCAGGGCTTCTGCGAGCTACATGCAAAAGCTTAGCGTTCCGCGCCCCAAGAAACCCACATGAGGCGACGCCGCGGGAAAGACCACTACAGGCGTTAGACGTCAACCCGCCGGAACGTCCCAGGGCTCGCGAGTGTGGCGGCGGTTGTGCAGCTGGCAGCGCCCGGGAAGGTGCCGTTTGGATCCGAATAGGCCGTTACTCCGCTGAACCCCCAGGAGCTCACGAAAGTGGCGACGGTTGCGCAGTTGGCAGCAGCTGGCAGCAGTTGCAGCGCTCACGGAGGCGAGGCAGGAGGCAGGTTGGAGGTAGGAGACACGCGACAGCGAGAAGGGAAGGAGGCGGGAGGAGGCTGGAGGAATGATGAGCAAAAAGCGCTCCATTCGAAACGAGTACCTCACCATGAAATGTTTGAACAGCACGACAACAAGAAAACAAATCCTCGAGGGCTACACGCACGAGTGACCGTACTCCCAATTTTGTCATAAGAGGGATGTGATCACAACCCTCCAAGACGGGCAGACGAAGACCCCCCCAGACCAGCCATGAAAGGGCGGCCTTTTGCCCAGACCCCACCAGAACCCTCCAAGACTTGGCGGCGCGCAGAGGGGGGTAGGGGGAGGGGGGAAGGCTTCTTAGAAGGGGGCTGCTTAGAAGGCGCCAGCCTTGCATGTATAGAGAAGGCCCGCGCCTTCTAAGAAGCAGGGGTGCTTCTAAGAAGCCTTCCCCCCTCCCCCTAGTTACCCCCCTCTGCGCGTGGCCGAAAGACAGCTTTAATCAGCCCACCACCACCCCAAGGTGACCCCCTCCCTTCTATTACGAAATTTGGAGCAGGCATTCATGATCCCCGGTGCGCGGCTTGCCGATCCTTGCACGCGATGCGACGGCAGCGGCCTGCGTACGGAGGGCTGCCGCCCCCCTCCCCCCCTCCTCCCGCGCCCTTCGACGAAGCCGCGCACCAGAGGCCCCCTCCGGCGAAGGATCACACGTAACGTGCAGCGGACCCGAGCACAAGCTCGCGCGCGCGAGCGTGCGGGAGTTCGCTCGTTGCATGCGATGCGTCGGTCGCAGCCTACGCTCAGGAGGGGAAAAACCACATACGGGAAAATATGGGAAGTGGGGGGGGAGACAAAAACCCAGAAAATATGGGAAAATATGGGGAATCGTTTCATTTGTGTGTATTTATTTGTGTGTCCTTGGGTTGGGCCCCTTGATACGCGCCTGGGTCTGCACCCACCCCCACGCCCTGCGAAGGCCGTGCACCAGAGGTCCTTCCGGCGAAGGATCACTCCTGCCTGTAGCCGACCCGAGCACACGCTCGCGCGCGCGAGCGTGGAGGAGAGATCGATACAGGGGGGCCTATTCGCCGGCCAAGCCGAAGAACACTCGAGGGTGCCGCCACCAGGATGCACAAGAGCATACGACAAGCATGAAGAACACGAGTGTACCCTCCCCGATACGACCTCGATCTTATACCACGGTCCGACCGTAGGTGGGATCAGCTCGGGGGGGGCGACATTGATTTCGAATCGGCGATGCACCGCCGAGGGTCGGCGGTGGGCCCGCACTGGCAAATCCGCTCAGCCCGGAGCGGGGTGGGCTATCAGGCCCACTATCAGCGATCAATGAGCGATTGGGGGTCGATGCACCCCTCGGGGAACTACTGACCGTCGATCCAGACCTGGGTCGGTCGGGCTTTGCAGGATCCTGAAAGACCCTGCAAGATCCTGAAGGATCCTGCACCCAAACCCGGGTCGGTGCGCCCCTGGCTTTGCAGGATCCTGCAAGATCCGGCGCTCTGACTGACCCACGTTTGCATTGACCCCCGTCTCATGAGCCCCGAACCCCCCCCTGAGCCACGACTCCGGCGAAGGATTACTCTCTTGATCGGTGGCAGGCTCTAGGTAGCAAAACCGCGCGCTCCTGGGCGGGGAGGGCCAGGCCCCGATCGGCGACGAATGGGCGATCAGGGGCCGATGCTGTCCTCCTCCTCCTCCTCCTCCTCCTCCTCCCTCCTCCTCCTCCTCCTCCTCCTCCTCCTCCTCCTCCTCCTCCTCCTCCTCCTCCTCCTCCTCCTCGAAGGGCTGACGACCCTCACGGCACAGTCCTGGGACGCGGCAGCCCGCTTCTTCTGCGGCCGGGCGGACGCGGCCCCGTCGGCGGCCGCGCCCCCGTCCGGCGCGGCGGCCTCGGCAGCCGGCGCGGCAGCGGGCGCCTCTGCCTTCCGCGCAAGCGCGCCAGGACGGCGGCGGCGGCGGCGGCGGCGGCGGCGGCGGCGGCGGCGGCGGCGGCGGCGGCGGCGGCGGCGGCGGCGGCGGCGGCGGCGGCGACGACGACGACGACGACGACGACGACGACGACGACGACGACGACGACGACGACGACGACGACGACGACGACGACGACGACGACTACGGCGGCGACGACGGCGGCGGCGGCGGCGGCGGCAACGGCGGCGGCGGCGGCGGGCGGCGGTGGTGACAACGGTGGCGGCGGCGGCGAGGATGGCGACGGCGGCGGCAACGGCGGTGGCGGCGGCCAGCGCGGCCGCCGCCTGCACGGCGGCGCCGCTGCCAGCGCCAGCGGGCGGTTCCGCCTGCCGCGCCCGCGCGCGGCGGGGTGGGGGCGTCAGGGCGCAGGCAGCGGGGCGGGGAGGTCAGCCAATCCCCTCTGTTGGAGGCCTGGAAATGGGCACCAACACCAACACAAGGGGGCTGCCTCCGGGGGAGGATGATCCTGGATTTCGGTGTTGGTGGTAATATGTCGGTCACCTTGGCAGCAGAAGACTACCACCATCACCGAGATCGTGATCTTCTTCCCTCGGTGGATACACGCCGCCGGTATTGGTTCGGTGCCAACCTCTAGGCCTGTCACTCTGGCGGGCCCAGGTCTGGGAAGCGAAGCGCTGCAGAGCGAACGCCAGAGTCGTGCGCGTTCCTCCGAAGAGCCCGCCCGTGCCGACATGGCGTGGAGGCCGTGGCCTGCACGCAGGCACGGCTCCCCCAACACATGGCTCCCAGGCTTGGGGGACACGTGTGGAGAGAAAGAAGACGGTGACCATGACCAAGACGAAGCGCGGAAACACTGGTGCCGATCTTGGTCCACCTTGGTCACCGTCAACTCGTTGATTATCCTCGCGATATCGGCGACAGCCAGCATGGACCATGACCGAGATCGGCGTCGACAAGATGCCGCGACATCTTGGTCATGGTCACTGTGCTTCTGCCCTCGACTGTGGAGCCGACTGCCCCTCCCCCCCTCGCGCTGGCGGATGCCCAGCGGCCAGCCTGGGCTCCCCACATGGCCCTGCTGTTGGTGCTGGTGGCCTTTGGTTCACCTGCGAGCTGCACACATCGCCCCCTCCCTGCGCTCACCAGCTTGGTGGGGGGCAAAGGCTCGGTCTGGCCGTTGGTGGGGCCGCCAAGCGCGACGACGGGAGAGGGGGACGACACAGCATGCCTAAAGCAAGGGACAAACGAGCGCTCTTCCTCCTCCCCCTCCTCCCCCCTGCCTCCTACTCACCCTGCCGCCTCATGTCTGCTCCCCTCCTCCTCCTCCTCCTCCTCCTCCTCCTCCTCCTCCTCCTCCTCCTCCCCCTCCTCCTCCTCATCCTCCTCCTCCTACAACTACGGTCGGAAACTGTTAATTTGCGTGTAGCGGCGGCGGCCCCTGCAACGCGGTATGCCCTGCACGTGGATAGCGCGTCGCTCCGCTACGCGAGGCTGGAGGCTCGGCAAGGCGCGGGACGTTGACGCTTGGGGGTTGGGACGTTGATGGCGTGTCGAGCCGAAGGGCGGTGGGCCAGAACTGGCGAAGCGACTCGCTAAGCACAAGCTCCTGACCGTGCTCTTCCACCTCCTCCTCCTCCTCCTCCTTCTCCTTCTCCTTCTCCTCCTCCTCCTCCTCTTCTTCTTCAGATTAGTATTAATATTCTTATTATTAGTATTATTATGATGTTTGTTGTCATTTCTGGATTCGTCTTAGTATGTACGATTATTAGTTTCACATTTTTCTTATCATTAGATTAGTCATATTATATGTAGCTCTTATTAGTTTGAATGTTCTTACTAGTAAGTATTAGTATTATGCTTAGTAATAGTGTTATTACGACTAGTATTAGTATCATTATTATTGTTAGTAGTAGTAGTATTAATACTCATAATATGAGTATGATTAGTGTAAGTCGTCTAATTCTTATTTTTCTATTAGTAGTATTTTGAATATTACTAGTATTAGTATTAGTATTAGTATTAGTATTAGTATTAGTATTAGTAATAGTATTAATATTAGTAGTAGTATTAGTATTAGTATTAGTGTTCGTATTAATATTAGTAATAGCACTAGTATTAGTATTAGTATTAGTATTAGTATTAGTATTAGCAGTAGTATTAGTATTAGTATTAGTATTAGTATTAGTATTAGTATTAGTATTAGTATTAGTAGTAGTATTAGTATTAGTATTAGTAGTAGTCGTAGTCGTAGTAGTAGTAATAGTAGTAGTAGTAGTAGTAGGAGTAGTAGTCGTAGTAGTAGTAGTAGTAGTAGTAGTAGTATTAGTAGTAGTAGTAGCAGTAGTAGTAGTAACATTAATAGTAGTAGTAGTAGTAGTAGTAGTAGTAGTAGTAGTAGTAGTAGTAGTAGTAGTAGTAGTAGTAGTAGTAGTAGTAGTAGTAGTAACATTCATAGTAGTAGTAGTAGTAGTAGTAGTAGTAGTAGTAGTAGTAGTAGTAGTAGTAGTAGTACGATTATTAATGTAATTTCTCTTCCTCCTCCTCCTCCTCCTCCTCCTCCTTCTCCTCGGTCCTCCTCCTCGGTCCTCCTCCTCCTCCTCCTCGGTCCTCCTCCTCCTCCTCGGTCCTCCTCCTCCTCTGCCCTCTCCTGCCGCAGCGCGACCCCGCGCGTTCCTGGCGCCGCCCCGCCGCGCGCCGTCGAGCGCGCGCGGAGCGGGCGCTGGGCGCGGGTGCCCCCCCGGGACCACCGGGGAGCCCCGCTTCCGTTCGAGAGGGAGGGGGGGGGGGGGGACCTCTGGGAGCGGTGACCTCTGGAGCGGCGCTCCCAGGATGTCGCGGCCAGGGTATAGACTGTATAGACTCTTGGCAGACGCTGTCATATCACCGCTGGCTCAGAGCGCGCGCCGCTCCGAGGCGCTGCCGCTCGTTCGAGCCATGAGTGCTCCGCGCAGCGCGCTTCGTGTTTCAATCCGTGCCAGTCGCGGGCTTGGCCCACTACGTGCGTTGTCTGTTGGGGCGCTCCATGACCGCACAGACGCGTGAGTGATCTCGCCATGCATCTTCGAGGGTGGCCTGTGTAGCGCTGCTCCAAGGGTCACCTGGCTTTGGTTTGATCGACCACCCAGGGACGACCGCGCTGGGGGGGGAGCGGCAGTCAGAGACTTCCAACGCCATCAGGAATCAGGAATCAGGGGGGAGAGAGCCGTTTTTCCATCCTACATCCCGAAGCACATGAGCGACAATCAAAAACAGGTCTTACGCGAGATGGCACAGCGACATTACGCCGCAGCTGGCGCGGGCCCCCAGCGCGGCACGCTACGCTGGAGACAGGGCGTTCACGCGCGACCTCACGCGGACAGCTTACGCGCCAACGTCGACGCAAACAGCCCCGTTTTTTTCTGTGTCGCTCACACGGGAGGAACGTGAGGGACAGGGATAATCAGGGGCCTGCATTCTCCTCCACCTCCACCTCTTCGCGTTCCTCCTCTCCCTGGCTGCCCTCCCCTCGAAGGGGGCGAGGGAGAGCTAGGCCCGTCGGCACGGTGACCCTCTGGAGGCACCTCCCTGCGGGGCGGGAGCCACCCCGGGGAGCAAGGCCCGCGCCGGCCGGTCCCGTGGGACGCGCGAAGACACGCTATAGCACCGCACGTCCTCGTCGGAGGCGCGCGCCCGACCCGAACATGCAGCACACCCATCCTGTAGTGCATGGTTTCCCGCGGCGTCGCCAAGGAGCGCCCGCCACGACACACACACACACACACACACACACACACACACACACTACACACACACACTACACACACACACTACACACACACTACACACACACACACACACTACACACACTACACGCACTACACACACACACACACACTGCAAGAGTTCTCGGTGCGCGCGTCGCCCCCGGGGGGGCGACGCACACATGGTTATTGGCATGGTGGGACGGCGCCGATGCCACACCGAGCTCGCAAGACCCCGAGCGCCCTCCCCATCCCAGCCGGGCCGACCCTGGGCCCAGGATGGGCTCAGCCAGGATCGGCGAGGTGGGATAGTGGACGTCCCCCGATCTGTTCTCCTTCTCCTTCCTGAACCCAGGATGTTGTCGCGCTGGCCGCCTCGCGCCTCGCTGGCCGGTGGGAACGGCCACAGCTCGCCAGAGCCCCCAGCACGTGAGAGGGCGAGTGCCCCGGCCTGGAATCGGGGGCGCGCAAGCATGGATTAGCGATCCGTGGATTCGGCGCGCGAGCGCCAAGTCCATGGATCGGGGGAAGTGCCCTCCCCAGAATGCGGCCAGTGCCGCCTCGCTCGGCGGCGGAAATCCGCGATTTCCCACGGAAACGGGACCCGTCACGA
Source organism: Prorocentrum cordatum (assembly GCA_963575745.1). Classification (NCBI taxonomy): domain Eukaryota; class Dinophyceae; order Prorocentrales; family Prorocentraceae; genus Prorocentrum; species Prorocentrum cordatum. Next base: position 122,771 of record CAUYUJ010016415.1, on the reverse strand, counting down.
ATCCACGCCCCCTTTGGGAAAAAAACACACTGTGGGAAGAAAACACACACACACACAACACACACACACCGTGTTTTTGTGTTTTTTGTGTGTGTGTGGTTTTCCACAGTGTGCTTCTTTTTCCCACGTTTGCGATCGCCTGAGAAGATCAGATCCCAGCGGCTCTGACGAAGAGGGTGGAGGCGGCGGTGGCAGCGCCGAGGCACGGCAGGGGCGCAGGCAGCGACACCCCCTGGAAGTCCCGAGGCTCCTCCTCCTCCTCCTCCTCCTCCTCCTCCTCCTCCTCCTCCTCCAACTCCAACTCCTCCTCATCCTCCTCCTCCTCCTCCTCCTCTTCCTCCTCCTCCTCCTCCTCCTCCTCCTCCTCCTCCTCCTCCTCCTCCTCCTCCTCCTCCTCCTCCTCCTCCTCCTCCTCCTCCTCCTCGGGAGCCGCAGGGTCTCTGGGACTCTTGGATACGAGCGGAGGCTGTATGAAGCGGGGGCGTCGTTGTTTGCAGCGGGCCGTATGCGAGGGCCGAGGCGGGCGCACCGGTCCCGAGCAAGAAGCAGGCACAGCCCTCGCACGGCCTCGCGCGGCCTGCGCCAGGCCCAGGACGTCTGGCGGCTCCGAGATGATTCGCCGCTTTTGAAAGGGCCCTGGGACACACAAATAAATGCACACGAATGACAGGATCCCCCATATTTTCCGATATTTTCTGGGTTTCTGTCTCCCCCCCCACTTCCCATACTTTCCCGTATCTTCTGGGGAATCGACGATTAATTGTGTCTGTGTTTTTGTTCCCTCCTGAGCTTTCTGCGCTCGGCAGACGGTTTCGGGCTCCCGGAAAAAGGGGTCGAGAGGTTCGGTGGGGGCCATGCATCGACAAGGTCGAGCCGCCAGATGTCTGGAGAGGAGAAAGGGGGGACTGTTCAAACGTCACATTCAACACGTGCCACATCGCCTAATATATGACGGCATCTCTCGGGTTTCAAACGCTCGAGAAGGCCTTGATTCACTACCAGACAAGACCAAAAGATGCACCACACGTGAGAGGCTGGAGGAGTCAGAACAGCTCAGTATGACGCCAATCCAGTGAAAGGCGTGCCTCAGACCTCGCGGCATGCCTCTGAGTGCGCGCGATCTGTGGACCAGGTTCCGCCGAGAGAGGCGCACCACTGCTTCTCCTCGTCGTGTATTCCTCCTCCTCCTCCTCCTCCTCCTCCCCCTCCTCCTCCTCCTCCTCTCCTCCTCCTCCTCCTCCTCCTCCTCCTCCTCCTCCTCCTCCTCCTCCCCCTCCCCCTCCCCCTCCGCCTCCCCCTCCTCCTCCTCCTCCTCCTCCTCCCCCTCCTCCTCCTCCTCTTCGACCCGGCACGAGGGCGTCGGAGCCCGAAGGACCACCAGCTCCTGCGAGCGCGACCCTCGGGAACCGGCGCGGGGGCTCCGCGCGCCACGCCGCCAGGGCCCCCTCTGCACGGGGAGCGCTCCGTATTCTCCTGTTTTCGCGCCTCCATCCTGGAAGCCTGAGCCCTCGATCCTCGCAGGGGCGAGGCAGAAGAGCGGGCGGCAAGGAGAGTCATGGGGGAGGGAAGCGTGCGGAATGAAGGCTGCAAGAAGGAACTGTAGGACAGGGAACGGGCAGACATTCGGCGGCAACTCCTGGGAGCCTCCCATACCATCTCGTCGGCTGCTGCGAATCGACGCCAAATGGACGCTGAAATCGGCGCTAGATCGACGCCAAACCGACGCTACTCGAAGGTACATCGACGTCAGCCGACGCTAAATCGGCGCTGCCTCATCCACTCCCTGACGCTCATCGATACGAATCGAGGCCAAAGACGGAATTAAGAGGGTGTGACAGGCCCCCATGATTTGCGACCGAATAACTCTATGAACACGGACAGCTGCGTTCGCTCGAGACTGCCTGGATCGCAAAGTGTGCGCGCACCAAGAAGCGCGCCTGGACCAAGCCACTCGGCAAAGCAACTCTAAACAAGGGCCCACAGCTATATAAGTAGGCACCGTGCAGCCAGGAAAGCTCTGCCAAACGAAGGGGGCAGAGGAGGACTGGAAGACTCGCGGAGGGAAAGGTGGAGCCACTCGTCTCACTGGCGCCCGAAGTAGCAGCGTCGGCAACGACATTGGCCGAGTCCACCGAGCTGCTTTCGGATTCAAAAACTCTTGACACGAAGTATGCTCGGCAGAGTGACGGCTGAGGCCGACTGGCCTGACGGCAGGCACTAACGAGGGTCTCCCTCCTCGAATCGCAGCGGCGCCCGCAACAGTGCCGCATTAAATAGGACGCCAGAACTATGCCGAACCCTCACACGGGGTCTCCCGCGGATCCTGCTGGGCTCACGGGCAGTCCTTCCGCGCTAGGGACTGATCCACACCTGAAGGGACGCGTCCACGAGGACCTCGAATAGGCTTAGACGTATGCACTTATTGGAGGCCAGTCCACAAGAGACCTCCCACGGGAAACCCAACCCTGAGACCCCAGGACGTCCATCGATGTTTGGTGTGGGGGCGTCGCGCTCTCCACGGCAAAACACACGGCACCCTGCAGGCGAGCAGGGTGTTTCTTGGCATGGGCCTCCACTGTCTGCACACAGGCAGACTCGACGACGCAAGCGCTGTCTGCGGGGGCGAGCCCGGGGAACACGAGAGTTTGGAGCCCCACGGGGGCCCCAAGTTGTTTAAAAGGAAAAGGAATGGAGGAGGAGGAAGAAGAGGAGGAGGAGCATGAGGAGGAGGAGGACTTGCTTTTTGGCATAGGCCTCCACTGTCTGCACACAGGCAGACTCGACGACGCAAGCGTTGTCTGCGGGGGCGAGCCCGGGGAACACGAGAGTTTGGGGCCCCACGGGGGCCCCGGAGGGGCCCCAGATCTGGCCAAACCCGACGAGTTTTGCTATTTTCCCTTCGTTGAGTTTGTAATAATCATGATATTTCTAGTTTTAATAATAATAATAATAAGAAGAAGAAGAAGAAGACGACTAATACTAATACTAATAATAATAACCATACTAATAATAATAGTGTTATTCATAATATTAATACGATTACTTTACATAGTATCTGATTTATTATTCATATGGCTAGTATCACTGGTATTATTTTGTTACAAGTAATGTCATCACCATTAACAGTATCATGCTAATGATCATGAGTACCATTAAAATATACAGTACTAGTATCACGATGATTATCAGTATTACGCTGTAATTGTCAATACCACTAACAAAAATCTACCTAAATATAATAATAATAATATAATGATAATAATAATAATAATAATAAATAATAGTAATAATAATAATAATAATAATAATAATAAATGGCTGACCCAATGTCGCCTGAGTTGGCCGAAACATATGCATGTAGCGGTTGCGGATAAGAGTGAGGGGGGGGGCGCGGGGGGGGTCGCGGCAAATCGCGGGCGAGTTGCGGGTGGGTCGTGGTTGGGTCGCCGGTGGGTCGCGGGCGGGTCGCTGATAGATCCCTGGCGGGTCGCGGGTGGGTCGCGGATGGCTCGCAGTTGGGTCGCGGGTGGGTCGCGCGCCGGTCGTGGGTGGGTGCGGGCCGGGTCGCGAATGGGACGACGACGACGACGACGGCGACGCCGACGACGACGACGACGACGACGACGACGACGACAACAACAACAATCATACTAAGACTGTTCGCTCTTACTTGCCCGCGTGTCATTCAAAACGAGCTCCCCACACCCTCGATACCCGCCCTTTCTGTCTTCGATCACATCCCCTTTGGGGGGATTCTTTCTCTTTGCGGGGGGCGGCGGGCTTAGACAGGCGGGCAAACCTGAACGGGCGGACAATCCTTCGTGGGCGTACATGTGCCCGCCATTGGAATTAGTGTGGGCCCTGCAAAAAGAGGAGGGGGAGAACGAGGGAAAGTGGGAGGAAGGGAAGGGGGCGGACGAAGGAAGAGGAGAGAGAGATATTAAAAAGGACAGATAAGAGAGGTAGAGAAAGAGAGAGAGAGAGAGAGAGAAAAAAAACAAAAAAAAAAAAAAAAAAAAAGGGAGAAAGAGAGAGAGAGAGAGAGAGAAAGAGGGAGGGAGGAGGCAGGAGAGGGGAGGGAGAAGGGAGGAGGGAGAGGAGGGAGAGGGGATAGGGCAGAGAGGCATAAGGATGAGGGAAGAGAGGAGGGAGAGAGAAGGGAGGAGAGGAGGAAGGAGGGAGGAGGGACAGGGAGGAGGAGCAGGAAAGGCAAGAGCGTGAACGTTCGAGGAAGTCCTAAGCGAAAGCGCCGTTCCTGAAGGAAATCTCGGGCGGGAGCCCACGACGGGCGGGCGATCCCCTGACGGGCGGGTCGGGCGGGTGGGACATTCAAGCGGGATGCCTGCATATGGCGAGAGCGCGATTACTAAGTAAATTGTAACTGCTTCCTTGGCGCAGCGTATTTCCTGAGCGTCGAAAGCGCGATTTCTGAATAAATTGCATAGAAGTCACAGGCGAGATCTTGATTAGATTGCGAGGAAGTCTTGATCAAACTGCGAGGAATTCTCAAGCGAGAGCGCCGTTCCTGAGTAAATTGTGAAGAAGTCTCAGATGGGAGCGGGGGTCCTGACTAAATTGCGAGGAAGTCACAGGCGGGAGAACCGATCCTGAGTAAATTGTGAGGAAGTCTCAGGAGCGGGGGTACTGAGCAAATTTGCAGGAAGTCTCAGGCGGGAATCGTTGTTGTTGTTGTTGTAGACCCGGGGGCCAGGGGCACAGTTTGAGTATCAAGACTTTCCCTGACAAAAAACAGGGTTCGAGCGTCGAAGGGCACACTTTGATTCAGAAAAATAGTATGCACCGGTGAGGGGGGATCAACAAGAACTATTGTTCAGAAAAAAAGTTCAACAACAACAACAACAACAACAACACCAACAACAACAACAGCAACAGCAACAGCAACAAGCAACAAGCAACCAGCAACCAGCAACAAACAACAAGCAACAAGCAACAAGCAACAAACAGCAAGCAACACACCACAACAAGCAATCAACAACATCCATCAACGCAAGAGTAATCTCAACCGCGGAACCCCACTTCAACCAGGCAACCGGGGACAGCGAATGACTGTTTGGCACCCACAAAATGATTAAAAGATACCCTCCCGCCCCCGTTCCGACCACCGACGGAGAAAAATGCCTGCATCCATCGCTCCACGAGGCCCTTGGGAGCACGCCCCCAGATCGGTGGACCCTGAGATCCGACGTCGTGCCCGAAACCCTAGAGTGGGGGCGCGTGCCGAGGAACCAGCTGGATTTTGCTAGGGTGCCCTGGGTTTCTTGGATTTGGATGGCCTCCCAATCAGATCTTGACGATTTTCGATCGACACATGTGGATTTTCACTGAACAAATCGCGTATTTCAGGGTTTGGTTTCTTGCGGAGTTTTCTTGTGGCCGAGCCCCCACTGTAGACCCCACCTTTCCGCTTTTCGAGCCGGATCGATCTGTGAGGGCCCCGGGGCCCGAGCAAACGCGAAAGCGCCCGTCGTGAAAAGACTGCAACGCCGGGATCTCGGAGGATCCGGACGAGTCCCCAGCGCGGCCTCCTCGCAGTCGTTCGCCACCCGCTCCAGCGCTGCGGCCAGGCGGGCCGCCACCTCCATGGCCAGAGACCCCTGCACGCGGGCCTGGCCATGGGCGGAGCGATGCGCCCCCGCACGCGGGCCTGGCACGGCCAGAGGGCCCCGCGCGGGGCCCTGGGCCTGGCCCGGGCCCTCCTCGCAGTCGTCCGCGACTCGCTGCAGCGCCGCCGCCAGGCGGCCCGAGACCTCCGTCCACACGGCCGAGGGCCCCTGCTCGGCGGGCGAGGGGGGGGAAGCGAGGAGGCCCTCCTCCTCCTCCTCCTCCTCCTCCTCCTCCTCCTCCTCCTCCTCCTCCCAGACGGCGGGGCGTCTCAGGAGCCCTCCGGCGTGCTGAGAAGTTGTCTGCGTCTTCGGAAAGAAGCTTTCAGGAAACCTCTCAGAAGGCCGAGGAGGGACCCTCCGAGCTTTCTGAGCAGGCCCGCCCCTTCTCACTTCCCCCTTGGGCTCGCCGCCGACCTGCACGTCGGCCCGGCCGTGGGCGGAGCGAGGCGCCGCGCAGGGCGGGGCCGCGTGACGGTGGTCACGCCCCTGCTCCTCGGCAGCCCCCGGGGCGGCGACGGGGACGACGACCACGGCGGCGCCGTCGGCGGCGGAAGCAAGCGCGACGACGGCGACGACGGCGACGGCACGGACGGCGCCGGAGGCGACGGCGACGGAGGCGACGGCGACGGCGACGGCGGCGACGAGCGCAGCGGCCGCGCCCCGCGATCCAGGCGGGGTCTCCAGGCCCAGATCGGGGCCCCGAATGTCACATGCTTTTTTTTTTGTTCGCTGGTGCTGTTGCACCCCGCTGGTCCTGCTAAGCCCTTGATATCCTCATGTGGGGAGCTCCAGCACCATAACTTTCTTCCTCGAAGGGGTGTCCGCGATTCGGGGCCCAGACCTGCAGCGTCTCGGAAGGTTCGAGGTGTGCTTTTTGGTGTGTGTGTGTGTGCGTGTGTGTGTGTGTGTGTGTTTTGTTGCTGTGCCGCTTAGCTTCGACCGGAAGATGTGCGCTCTCGACCCGCGAATCAAAGAACGTGTTTTGTTGTTGTTGTTGTTGATGTTGTTGTTGTTGTTGGTGTTGTTGTTGCTGTTGTTGTTGTTGTTGTTAGTGTTGTTGTTGCTGTTGTTGTTGTTGTTTGTTGGTGTTTGTTGATTGTTGTTTGTTGTTTGTTGTTTGTTGTTGGTTGCTGGTTGTTGGTTGTTTAGTGTTGGTTGTTGGTTGTTTAGTGTTGGTTGGTGTTATTAGTGTTGTCGTTGTCGTTGTGTTTGTTGTCGTTGTTGTTGTTATTATTAGTGTTGTTGTTGTTGTCGTTTGTTGTTCGTTATTGGTCGTTCGTTGTTTGTTGTTTATTGATTGTTGCTGTTTCTTCTGATTTTGACGTTGGTTGTTGGTTGTTATTGTTGGTGTTGTTGTTATTGTTGTTGTTGTTTATGTTGTCGTTGTTGTCGTTGTTGTCGTTGTTGTTGTTATTGTTGTTGTTGGTTGGTGGTTGTTGGTTGTTGGTTGTTGGTTGCTGGTTGTTGGTTGCTGGTTGTTGCTTGTTCTTTGTTGTTTCTTCCGATCTTGACATCTGGAGGCCGCCCGTCGGCCCCGGGGGCAGTCAAAGCGACCGGCCCGGGGCGAGCAGCCGGCCCCAGGGGAGGGGGGTCGGGGGGTCCCGGGCCACGTGCCCGGGCAGAGCAGAGGAGCTGGACATTTAGGGAGGTTCGGGGGCCCACCACACGGGTGGTCCTCCTCCTCCTCCTCCTCCTCCTCCTCCTCGTCCTCCTCCTCCTCCTCCTCCTCCTCCTCCTCCTCCTCCTCTCCCGTGGCCCCCTCCCCGCCCCCCCTTTCGGAGGTTGATCGGGGCCCACCACACGGGGTGGTGACCACACCGTGCGGTGCGTCGGTGGGGATTCGGGGTCGCCGCACGGTTTTGGGACTCGGGTCGTTCTCCGAGGACGTCTCGGGCGACTGGGGCC
>CAUYUJ010016415.1:107742-110242 GCA_963575745.1 Prorocentrum cordatum | reverse complement strand
AGTAGTAGTAGTAGTAGTAGTAGTAGTAGTAGTAGTAGTAGTAGTAGTAGTAGTAGTGGTAGTGGTAGTAGTAGTGGTAGAAATAGTAGTAATAGTAGTACTAGTAGTAGTAGTAGTAGTAGTAGTAGTAGAAGAAGAAGAAGAAATGATACTACTAGTAGTAGAAATAATGTTGGTAAGTCGCTGTGGTCGCTGTAGCCGTGGTAGCATAAAAACTAGCCTGGCGGAGGACCCAACCACGTTGTGGGTGCCGCGTTCGGTGGGGCCCCCTATGGGGCCACGAAACGCTGCCTTGGGTGGGGGAACCGCATGCGAACTGCGCCACTGGGGCGGGTCTTTGGTGGAGCTCCCTATGGGGCCACGAAACGTTGCCTTGGGCGGGGGAACCGCATGCGAACTGCGCCAGTGGGGCAGTCGGTGGAGCCACCTATGGGGCCACGAAACGCTGCCTTGGGTGCGGGAACCGCATGCGAACTGCGCCACAGGGGGCCTTCGGTGGAGCTCCCCATGGGGCCACGAAACGCTGCCCCGGGCGGGGGGACCGCATGCGAACTGCGCCACGGGTGCCTTCGGTGGAGCCCCGTTATGAGGCCACGAAACGCTGCCCTGGGCGGGGGAAACGCATGCGAACTGCGCCACTGGGGCATTCGGTGGAGCTCCCTATGGGGCCACGAAACGCTGCCCTGGGCTGGGGAACCGCATGCGAACTGCGCCACTGTGCCCGTCGGTGGAACTCCCGATGGGGCCACGAAACGCTGCCTTGGGTGGGGGGACCGCATGCGAGAGCAGCCACTGGGGCATTCGGTGGAGCTCCCTATGGGGCCACGAAACGCCGCCCTGGGCGTGGGAACCGCATGCGAACTGCGCCATTGGGGCCTTCTGTGGAGCTCCCGATGGGGCCACAAAACGCTGCCCTGGGCGGAGGGACCGCATGCGAACTGCGCCACTGGGGCCTTCTGTGGAGCTCCCTCTGGGGCCACGAAGCGCTGCCCTGGGCTGGGGAACCGCATGCGAACTGCGCCACTGTGCCCGTCGGTGGAGCTCCCTATGGGGCCACAAAACGCTGCCCTGGGTGGGGGGACCGCATGCGAGAGCAGCCACTGGTGCATTCGGTGGAGTTCCCTATGGGGCCACGAAGCCCTTCGGTGGAGCTCCCTATGGGGCCACGAAACGCTGCCCTTGTTTGGGGGAACCGCATGCGAAGCAGCCACTGAGACCTTTCGGGGGAGATCCACTATGGGCCACGAAACGCTGCCCTGGGTGGGGGGGACCGCATGCAGAGAGCGCCACTGGAGCATTCGGTGGAGCTGCCTATGGGGCCACGAAACGCTGCCCTGGGTGGGGGGGGGCGCATGCGAGAGCAGCCACTGGGGCCTTCGGTGGAGCTCCTTATGGGGCCACGAAACGCTGCCCTGGGTGGGGGAACCGAATGCGAGAGCAGCCACTGGGGCCTTCGGTGGGGCTCCCCATAGGGGCCACGAAACGCTGCCCTGGCTGGGTGGGGGAACCGCATGCGAGAGCAGCCACTGGGGCCGTCGGTGGAGCTCCCTATGGGGCCCCGAAACGCTGCCCTGGGTGGGGGAACCGCATGCGAGAGCAGCCACTGGGGCCTTCGGTGGAGCTCCCTATGGGAGCCACAAAACGCTGCCCTGGGCGGGGGGACCGCATGCGAAAGCAGCCACTGGGGCCGTCGGTGGAGCTCCCTATGGGGCCCCGAAACGCTGCCCTGGGTGGGGGAACCGCATGCGAGAGCAACCACTGGGGCCTTCGGTGGAGCTCCCTCTGGGGCCACGAAACGCTGCCTTGGGTGGGGGAACCGCATGCGAGAGCAACCACTGGGGCCTTCGGTGGAGCTCCCTATGGGGCTACGAAACGCGTGAGGGGTGTGCCGAGAGCAAAGGCAAGGAGGGGGAGGAGGGAGGAGGGAGGGGGCAGCGGGAGGAGGAGACGCGGGGCACCGTCTCTTCAAACCGTGGACCCAACACCACAGGATGGTTGGGAATAATACTAGTCGTCGTTGTTCCTCTTGTAGTCGCGCGGTATGATGGGAAGCAATTAGTGGACACCCCTTCGCCTCCCCATAATACAAATTGACACGCGCGGGGAGGGCTGCAGTCGAAATGCAGCTCATTGGGCATTGACAAATGAATGCGGCATGAGTGCTCGCTAAGTTCGTCCGAGGCCTGTGGGCGTGCCTCGGGGTCGGCCTCGAGGTAAGCCCGCTCTAAGTGACTCTGCTTTTCCCGCAGTTGGTGGCGCCGGGCGGTCGCGGCGAAGGATATGCCGAGGGGGCTCCGCAGACCAGCCGGGCCTAGGCTTCATCGCTCGGGCGCTGAGGCTGGCGGGGCGCCGCAACGGCTGCGGATTTTTGCGCGCAGCCAGCGCGGTTGTTGTAGTCGCAGGAGTAGTCGAAAAGAGTAGTCGAAAAAGTCATTAGTGTAATACTAGTAAAAGCCGTAGTAGTAGTAGTAGTAGTAGTATTAACAAGTAGTAGTAGTAG
>CAUYUJ010016415.1:75280-100280 GCA_963575745.1 Prorocentrum cordatum | reverse complement strand
CGAAGGCCCGAGTGGCTGCGTTCGCATGCGCCCACCGCACCCATTTCGACACACACCTCACCCGTTCCGTGGCCACACAGGGAGCTCCACCAGAGGCCCCAGTGGCTGCCACCGCACCCATGCCGGCACACCCCGCACACTTTCCGTGGCCCCACAGGGAGCTCCGCCGAAGGCCCCAGCGGCTGCGTTCGCATGCGCCCACCGCACCCACGTTGGCACACACACACACACACACACACACCGCAAACATATATATATACACACACACACGCCTCTCACACGTTTCGTGACCACTAGGGAGCTCCACCGGAGGCCCCAGCGGCTGCGCTCGCATGCGCCCACCATTGCACCCATGTCGGCACACCCGTCACACGCTTCGTGGCCCCATAAGAAGCTCCACCGAAGACCCCAGTGGTTGCGTTCGCATGCACCCACCGCACACATGTCCGCATAGTCCGCACACGTTGCGTGGCCCAGTAAGGAGCTCCACCGAAGGCCCCAGTGGCTACGTTCGCATGCGCCTGCCGCACCAATGTCGACACGCCCCTCAAACGCTGGGTGGGCCCAACGGACTTTCCACCAAGGGCCCCAGTGGCTGCGTTAGCATGCGCCCACCGCACACGTCGGCGCACCCCGCACACGCTTCGCGGCCCCATACAGAGTTCTACTCAAGGCCCCAGTGGCTGCGTTCGCATGCGCACACCGCACCCATGTCGACACACTCCTCAGACGTTGGGTGGGCCCACTAGAATTTCCACCGAAGGCCCCAGTTGGATGCGCCCCCATGCGCCCACCGCACAGGTATCAGTGCACTCTCACACGCTTCGTTGCGTCATAGGGAGCTCCACTGGAGGCCCCACTGGCTGCGTCCGCATGCGCCCACCGCACCCATTTCGGAACTCTCTCTCTCTCTCTCTCTCTCACACACACACGCACGCACGCACGCACGCACACACACACACACACACACACACACACACACACACACACACACACACACACACACACACACACACACACACACACACGCACGCACGCACACACACACACACACACACACACACACACACACACACACACACACACACACCTCACACGTTTCGCGCCCCACAGGGAGCTCCACCGAAAGCCCCAAAGGCTGCGCCCGTCCCACCCATGTCGGCCACACGCCTCACGCGTTTCGTGGCCCCATAGGGAGCTCCACCGAAGGCCCCAGTGGCGGCCTCCTCCTCCTCGTCCTCCTCCTCCTCCTCCTCGTCCTCCCTCCTCCTCCTTTCTCCTCCTCCTCCTCCTCCTCCTCCTCCTCCTCCTCCTCCTCCTCCTCCTCCTCCTCCTCCTCCTCCTCCTCCTCCTCTTCCTCCTCCTGATCCTTCTGCTCCTCCTCCTCCTCTACCTGCTCCTCCTCCTCCTCCTCCTCATCATCATCCTCTTCCTCCTCCTCCTCCAACCCATAGAAGTGGTGGTGGAACAAAGGCCCACAAACGCATGCCGCAGCGCCAGGAGCTTCTGGGCCCGCGCCCCGGCGGCACCTGCTCCCAGGGCACATCCCTCGCGCCGACGGAGGCGGGCCCCTGGCAGTCTGACGGCGCCGGCTCCGGCAGGGGCTCGAGCTCGTCGTCGCTGCCGGAGGAGCTTGTCCTCCCCACCCTCTCTCCCCAGACCCCCTCGCGCACTGAAAAAAAAAAAAGACGGGAGGCTTTTAGCTACTTTCGGCCTCGGGGAGCCATTGCCGGGCCCCAGGACCGTCAAGAAACGACTCGGGATGAAAGACCTGTCCCGGGGAAGCGTGTTCAGATCTCTGAGGGTCGACGTTGTGAAAAAAACACGACGTCGGGGACCACATCCTTCGGGGTGAACTCAGGAGCCTCCAGGAGCGCCAACTTAGCTTGGGCACGCAGCTCACCTAGCCTATAGAAAGAGCAGAAGGAGGAGTAGGAGGAAGAGGAGGAGGAGGAGAAGGGGAGAGCAGGGGGTGGAAGGAGAAGGACGCGAGCGTAGAGAGGAGGCGGTGGAGGAGGAGGAGGAGGAGGAGGAGGAGGAGGAGGAGGAAGAGGAGGAGGAGGAGGAGGAGGAGGAGGAGGTGGCTGCGCGCACGTTGATTCGAGAGCAACGTGATCCAGCTACGACACACGAGCGCGAGCCACTCGCGGACAGTTTGAATCGTGCTCGGGAGACGAGCAATGGTTGTTGGCACGTGAGACGATTGATGGTAAAGCAGCGCAAGGCGCCTCGCAGCTTGACAACTTTCTGCCGCCGGCGGCGAGGCGAGGCAGTCCGCACCAGCGTGTGGCAATGCGGGGCAACCGAATGCAGCTTCGAAACATGAAAGAGGAGAGGGAAGGAAGTGGGAGGAGGAAGAGGAGGAGGAGGAGGAGGAGGAGGAGGAGGAGGAGGGGGGAGGAGGGGGAGCAGCAGCAGGAGGATGAGGCAGAAAAGGAGAAGTGCTGGTTGTTGGACTGACAGGCGGGTTGGGGGAACGAGGATGAGACGAGCGCAGAGAGAGGAGTGGGAGGAGGAGCAGGAGGAGGAGGAGGAGGAGAAGGAGGAGGAGGAGGAGGAGGAGGGGGAGGAGGGGGAGGAGGAGGAGGGGGAGGAGGAGGAGGAGGAGGAGGAAGAGGAGGAGGAGGAGGAGGAGGAGGAGGAGAAGGAGGAGGAGGAGGAGGGGGAGGAGCAGGAGCAGGAGGAGGAGGAGGCAGAAGAGGAAGAGCGCTGGTTGGCTGGACTGACTACGCGTAGCCGATTGCTCGCCCCCGGCCGGCTCCTCCCCTCGCCGCTGCGGCCGGCGCTGGCCGCCGTGGACGAACTTGCCCACGAGTCGGCAGGCGAGGCCCCGCGGCGCCCAGCGGCCTTGGCCGGGGCGTCCTCGTCGCCGTCGTCGGCGTCGGCGTTTGGCGCTCGGGAGAGAGTGGCCCAGGGTTCGGCGAGCTCGAGGCGTTCGGATGTTTTCGTCGGTCCTCGGCGGTTGTCCAGCCTCGGGATGCGTTCGAGCAGCTGCGCATCGCCGAGCGGCGCCTGGGGGTGCCCAGATCGTCCAAACAGCCGCCGGAGACCCGAGTGATGACCCGCAAACCAGATGGCGAGGATCACAGGGGGTCGAGGGTTCTTGAATCTCGTTGGCCCTTGCTGGGCTTCTTCGAGCCTCCAGAAGCATCCTGGGGGGGCGAGGGCTCTGGAGTCGTCGTCGCCGTCGTCGTCGTCGCAGTCATCGTCGTCGTCGTCCTCGTCATCGTCGTCGTCGTCGCCGTCGCCGCCGTGTTCGTCGCCGTCGCCGACATTGTCCTCCTCCTCCTCCTCCTCCTCCTCCTCCTTCTCCAATTTTTAGGGCGGGCCGGGCGTTTGGCCTGTGACGTCCTCATTTGTTATGTCCCTGGAGCTTAAAAATTGGCATCTGCTTCACAGCTGGAGGGCGGGTGGTTTTCAAAATGTCGCTCTCGCCTCAGCGCCGCGCACATTGGTTTTAAAATGTTGCACGAGTTTCACGGGTTGAGGGCGGTTTGTTTTCAAAATGTGGCACTCGCCATAGCGCCGCGCACATTCGTTTTTTCAATTTGCAAGAGTTTCACGGGTTGAGGGCTGGTGGTTTGTCACAATGTGGTTCTCGTCTTAGCGCCGCGTACATTCTTTCAAACTTTTGCGAGGGTTTCACGGATTGAGGGCGGGTCGTTTTCAAAATGTGGCTACCGCCTATGCGCGGCGCACATTCGTTATCAAAGTTACAAGAGCTTCACGGCTTGAGGGCGGGTCGTTTTCAAAATGTGGCTCACGCCAAAGCGCCGCGCACATTCGTTTATAAAACTCAAAAGGGGTTCACGGATTTCCCATGATCCAAATTCCTAACATGGTGTTTTGGAAGGATTCAACATTTTGCGGGCGTAACAGTTACGTTGATTCGCGGTGTTGAAACCCCAAGAATGGCGTTCTGGCACGCTTCAGGATCGTCAAAACGCAACGTCAGGTCGACCCGTGGCGTTGGAATCCCGAGAACAATGTTTTGGCATGCTTCAGGGTCTTCAAACAGTTGTCTTCCAACCAGGCAGTTCCCTCAATGGAAATGAGCCGTTGTAGGGGCCTATGAAGCGGGAGCTTGGAGGGAGGGTTTATTCCAACATCGTTGACGGCTCTTGGGTTGGTCCTCATCCTCCTCTTCTTCCTCGTCCTCTTCTTCCTCCTCCTCCCTCATTATCATCTTCATCCTCCTCATCCTCCGCATCCTCACTCTCGTAATCCTGTCGCTGCGGCTGCTGACCAAGAACGGAAATCGCATCGAACCGTCATCCGCGTTGGGCCGGACCAGAATCGAATCACTGGGCCTGCACACCGAGATCGCACTTGAATCGTCACCGGAAGCTTCCCGAGTCAAATCGGCAAACCCGGCGATCCGACTCGCCGAACCGGCTCAAGCCGGATCGACTCGTGTGCGCCCCCAGAAACCTGACCCCCGACGTTTTCATACAGTAGGGGCGCGTTCTGACCAGAACTCCAGGCCGGATCCAGCCGCGGCGACGAGGGCGCTCCGAGAGGCCCGGAGAGAGGCCGAGAGCGCCCCAAAACTCTCGATCCTCGTACCTTTTGAGTCCCCAAAGGTCTGGGTAAGAGGGGGGGCGGGAGGAGGAGGGGGAGGAGGAGGAGGAGGAGGAGGAGGAGGAGGAGGAGGAGGAGGAGGAGGAGGAGAAGAAGAAGGGGGAGGGCCATTACGGAGCCCCTGGGTAAAGGAGGACGAGGAGGAGGAGGAGGAGGTTGTTGGGGACGGGCCTAAATCCAAGCAGGTGTGCTCACAGAAAATCAGACGCCTCTGAGTCCGACCCCGCGCCGTAGATCCCCCCCGCGACCACCCAGTGCAGGTCATAGCGAGCACCCCAGTGTAGGTCATCTTCTGGCAACCCGATCTTGGTCAAAAACGTGCTCGCGGGAGGCAGAACCAGACGGCACAAAGCCGTACCCAGCAGACCCGACCTCTTCGGCCCCTGGGCAGGAGGAGGAGGAGGAGGAGGAGGAGAAGGAGGAGGAGGAGGAGGAGGAGGAGGAGGAGGAGGAGAGGAGGAGGGGGGAAAGAGGTGGAGGGGAGGAGAGGAGGAGGAGCAGGAGGAGGAGGAGGAGGAGGAGGAGGAGGAGGAGGGAGGAAGGAGGAGGAAGGAGGAGGAGGGAGGAGGGAGGAAGGAGGAGGAAGGAGGAGGAGGGAGGAGGGAGGAGGGAGGAGGAGGAGGAGGAGGAGGAGGAGGAGCAGGAGGAGGAGGAGGTCCCTGTGCTCAGCGAGGTCCAGGCCCCTCGGGGCCACGAGGGTCAGGCCTTTCCGCTCCCTGCAAGACGTAAGCTTACGCTTGCGAGTTCGACGGAGCTGGTCGGCTGGACCGCCCGTTCCACCTCTCAGCTCATGGCAAGCATCCTTGAGAGCTTCACTGCCAGAACCTCCGCAGGTGAAAACTCCACACATCCAACAGGAGCATCACTTCCTCAGCGTAGAGAGGAGGAGGAGGAGGAGGAGGAGGAGGAGGAGGAGAAGAAGAAGAAGAAGAAGAAGAAGAAGAAGAAGAAGAAGGAGAAGAAGAAGAAGAAGAAGCAGGAGACGGGGGAGGAGAAGGAGGGGAAGGAGGGGACGGAGGAGGAGGAGGAGGAGGAGGAGGAGGAAGAAGAGGCCCACCGTTCCCAGGGGGAGGAGGAGGAGGAGGAGGAGGAGAAGGAGGAGGAGGAGGAGGGACCAGTGCAAACCCAACATTCATCAACGATGTTGGAATGCACTCTCCCTCCAAGATCCCTCTTCACAGGCCCATACAAGGGTTCATGTCCACTACAGAAAACGCAGCGTTGAGCGACAACCGTGCGAAAATCCTTACGCGCACTGAAACACCATTCTCGGAACTTCAACGCCACGAGTGAACCTGACTGCTGCGCCTTGACAATCCTGAACCGTGCCAAACAACATTCCTGGGACTTTAAAACCGCTACTCAGAGTAACTGCTGCGCCCTGACAATCCTGAACCGTACCAAAACACCATGTCTGGTTTGGTAGCAACGAGAATAAATGAAACTCTTTGGTAATAACGGCGCTGAGGCGAGAGCCACAATTTCAAAAGAAGCCGCCCTCACTCCGTGAAACTCGTGAAAGTTTGTTTAGACGAATGTACGCGGCGCTCACGCGAGAGCCACATTTTGAAAACGGCCCGACCTCGATCCGTGAAGCTTCTGCAACTTGTGAAAATAAATGCGCGCGGCGCAAATTCAAGAGCCACATGTTGAAAACCAACCGCCCTCTTTATACGAAATCCTGGCCATGTGTTTAACTAATGTGCGAGGCGCTAAGGCGAGAGCCACATCTTGAAAACGGCCCGCCCTCAATCAGCGAAACTCTTACAATTGCTTAAAGCGAGTGCGCGCGGCGCTGAGGCCAGAGCCACAGATTGAAAACACACCGCCCTCCATCTATGAAATTCGAGTTAGTTTTTAAGCCTCAGGCTCAGAAACAGTAAGGAAGTCTCAGGTGAAACGCCCAGGCCTCGGGGTGCGACACGGAGGAGTTCTTCAGAAGGAAAGGAAATTGAGGAGGAGGAGGAGGAGGACGACGACGACGATTAGGAGGGGGAGGAGGAGCAGGCGGAGGAGGAGGAGAAGGAGGAGGAGGAAGAGGAGGAGGAAGAGGAGGAGGAAGGCGGAGGAGGAGGAGGAGTGAGGAGGAGGACGAGGAGGAGGAGGAGGAGGAGGAGGAGGAGGAGGAGTGAGGAAGAGGAGGAGGAGGAGAAGGAGGAGGAGGGAGCAGGAGCAAGAGGAGCGAAAAGGAGGAAGGAGGAGGAGAGGAGGAGGAGGAGGAGGAGGAAGCAGGAGCAGGCGGAGGAGAGGGAGCGGGAGAAGGAGGGCGGAGGCGGCCACCTTGGCAAGCGCCATCCTGGGCAGGCGCGGCGGCGGTGCGCCCACTGGCGGCGCCGCGCGCGCGGGCGAGCGCGGCCGGCACGACGCCATCGGCGCGCTGGCCAGGCGCCTGGCGGACGGCCCTCGCACGCGCCGCAAGGCGGCCGCTGCAGGGCGCGCCACAGGGCGCGCCACCAGGGCCGCCGCGGCCGAGCGGCTCGGGCCAACGCGGCTGTAGGGGGACGGCGGCGGCGACGGCGGCGACGACGGCGGCGACGACGACGACGACGACGACGACGACGACGACAACGACGACGACGACCCTCTGCGCGGGCGCCTCGAGAGCGAGCCGCCCTCTCGCCAAAAGTGTGCGCTCGGAGGCCGCGCGCCCGACGAAGACGCGCGCTCGCGGAGCGCGCGCGGGGGCCCCGGGGGACGCCGGCCAGCCAGGCCTCCCACCCACCTGTGCTTCACTGATTTTTGGATTCGCGGGTCGAGAGCGCACCTCTTCCGGTCGAGGCTAAGCGGGCCGCGCACAGCTTTAGTTAACAAAGGGGGGGGCAGAAGGAGGGGCCTCACGTCAAGGCCAGGAGGGGGCAAAGCCCCAGAATCAGGCGGTGCCGAAGATGATGTGCTTGCAAAGGAACGCCTGTACAGGAACCCGGCGGCGAAGTACCGGAAGAAGCAAAATGCTGTGGTTGGTGGTGCCGTCGACGGCTGTCCTTCACAGACAAATACAATGGAGGTCAATCCACGAGAAACCTTCCGTGAGAAACCCAACCCAGAGACCCCAGGACGTCCATTGATTTTTGGCGTGGGAACGTCACGCCTTCCATCGCAAAACCATCGAAACCCAAGAAACCCAGGGCACCCTGCAGGCAAGCAAGGTGTTTCTTGGCATGGGTCTCCACTGTAAGACGCCCGTAAGCAAAGCCAAATTCAGGAATAGCAACACATGTTGCCCAGCGTGGGCCCAAAACAGTGTGTTTTAGCATGCTGCGCTGTGCGAATTATGTGGTGCGAAGCTACGAGGTGCTATCTATGTAGTGCAATACACGCGGTGGCCGCTATGTGGAGCAAGCTATGCGGTGCAATATATGCGGTGCAGTCTGCGTGGTGCAATCGATGTCATGCAGTCCATGCGGTACGAGCTACGGTATGCAAGCAATGTTCTAGGTGGTGCGATCCAAATGGCGTGACTTTGTGGGGGGCAAGGTATGTGGTGCAATCTGTGTGGTGCAGTCCACCTGGCAGAAATTGAAATTGCCAACTTCCCTTCTCACACAATCATCCCACCCTCCCACTCGCAACTCGGTTTGCAAAACCCATGCGGCCGCGACTGCGATGACATCGTAGCCATGGCTGGCGCATCTCTGCGGCCGCTCGCGCGCGCAAGCTCGCGCGCAGAACGGCCAGCTGGTTTGGCACAGCCGATGCGGCCGCGATGGCGCTCACCCATGGCAACGTCCAAGCGCGCGTCAAAGGCCGCGATGGCTCGTGGGCACTTCGATGCGGGTCGGTGGCGCGGGCGGGCACGGTATCATGAGAACGTCGACAACAACGGCAACGATGATATAGATAGTAGCGATGGTGGTGACGATTATGACGATGGCGCCGGCGAGCAAATGACGGTGCCGATGCTGGCAACGTCGATGCCGATGAGGATGTTGTCGATGACGAACGTTTTGGAAGGATTTCGACATGCGCGCGCGGCCGACGAGCGCGCGTGGCCCGCATGGTCTCATTTGACAAAGATCGTCTCCCCCCCCGCAGCACGCGCTCAAAGGCGTCCGAATGATTTCGCCATGCACGCGAGAAAGGCCCGCGTGGTCTCACTTGACGAAAAGATTGCAAGCCTGTCTTCCTAAGAATCCACGAGAGTGACCGCGCAGATGTTTCGACATAACTCAATGTTGTTTCATAGGTGTTCGGAAACCTCGGTCTTGAAAGTCTTACGCGAAACTCACAGTTTGGGAAGGAATACGACATACGCGCGCAACGACGCGCGCGTGTGGACGACCTACCACGTGCTGCAAGATATTACTGAAAAATGATTGTTGGTAAACGAATGCGCGCGCATACCGTTTTCCTGACAGGGATGAAAAGGGAGCGATCAGGGTACCCCCCTGGGATGGTATGAACTGTTTTGCAAAATAAGAGGTGAGGCAGAATCAGGTGTAAACTGTATTCTCCATGGGGAAGCAATAAGTCCGGGCTCGGAAGGGTGGTAGAGTGCATCTCTCCTCTGTTCTAAAAATTAGACGGGGAAACACAATATGTTGTGCAAGCAATGTTGTGCAATATATATGGCGGTAACTATGTGGCTCTTCCTACGAGGTACCACATACCTGGTGCAATATATGTGGTGCAATGTACGTGCTGCAATATGAGAGGTGCAGTCGATGTCAAGTGATAGGTGTGGTGCCATATATGTGTTGTAGTAAACAGATTGTGTAAGCTGCGTGGTGCAGCATATGCGGTGCAGTCTACGTGGCGCAATGCATAGCAATGCCACACAATGCGACTGCAATGCAACGCAATGCGATTGCAACGTAATGGGACTGCAGTGCAACGGGGGGGGCACAGTAGGTCGTCGGCGGCGGGCGGCGACGGGCGGCGACGAGGCGGCGACGAGGCGGCGACGAGGCGGCCACGAGGCGGCCACGGGCGGCGACGGGGCGGCCAGGCCGACAACCAGGCCCTGGCGACGGGCGCGACGAGGCGGCGACGTCGCGGCGACGGGCGGCGACGGGGCGGCCAGACCGACAACCAGACCAAGGCGACGGGCGCGACGAGGCGGCGACGAGGCAGCAACGGGCGGCTACATGCCGGCCAGACCGGCCGTCAGGCACAGGTCCTTAGAACAGATATGAAGAAACCCTAAGTGCAAGCACCGTTTGGGGAACGAAACGGAGGCAGGCTGCTGCTGGCTCGTTTGCGAGGGACGCTCCTGGGCCTCACACAGGAGGAGGAGGAGGAGGAGGAGGAGGAGGAGGAGGAGGAGGAGGAGGAGGAGCAAAGGAGGAAGGAGGGAGGAGGAGGAGGAGGAGGAGGAGGAGGAGGAGGAGGAGGGGGAATGGAGGAGGAGGAGGATGGGAGGAGGAGGAGGAGGAGGAGAGCGAGGATGAGGAGGAGGAGGAGGAGGAGGAGGAGGAGGAGGACGAGGAGACGAGAAGAGGAAGAAGGAGGAGGAGGAGGAGGAGGAGGAGGAGAAGGAGGAGCAGCAGCAGCAGCAGGAGGACGAGGAGGAGGAGCAGGACGAGGAGGAGGAGGAGGAGGAGAAGAAGAAGGAAGAGGAGGATGAGGAGGTTGCCCTCTTTCGCCCCTATCGACTTTACCAGCTTGCGCCCGCGGCGCGGCCTGCAGAGGCAAAAAGAGGATGATGCGGAGGAGGAGGAGGAGGAGGAGGAGGAGGAGGAGGAGGAGGAGGAGGAGGACGAGGAGGAGGAGGAGCAGGAGGAGGAGGAGGAGGACGAGGAGCAGCAGAAGGTTCAGGTTAAGCGCGCTGGAGGCGAGTCCGAACGGCGGCCGCTATACCGCAGACCACGCGACTGCCAGATGCCCCTGCGAAGAAGTGAACGCGGGCCCCGCCCTCGCAGGGGCCTGCCTGGGGCAGCCCCCGGGGGGGCTTCATCCGGCGGCGAGCGAGGGGTGAAAGCGAGGAGGAGAAGGCCTTCTCAGAATCAGAATGAAGGCTCGGAAGTCCCCCGGCCTTCTGAGAAGTGCTCTACGCTTTCCCCAAAGGCACTAATTACTCCGACGGAAGGACCCCACATGAGAATCTCTTTAGCTTGCATGGGGGTATCCTCCTGCCCCCTCCCTTCTCCCACCTACTCTTGCCTCCTCGTTCTCCTCCTGTCTGCTCCTCCTCCTGCCTCAACCCCTGCCTCTTCCTCCTCTTCTTGCCTCCTCCACCTCCTCCCCCTCCCCCTCGTTATGCTTCCTCCCCCCCATTCCCCTTGCCCCTCCTGCCTCCTGCCTCCTCCTCCTGCTCTCCCTCTCCCTTCTCCTCCTCCTCCTCCTCCTCCTCCTCCTCCTCCTCCTCATCCCCTGTCCTCCTCCTCTCCCTCTCCCTCATCCGCTTCCTCCTCCTCCTCCTCCTCCTCCTCCTCCTCCTCCTCCTCCTCCTCCTCCTCCTCCCTCCTCGTTTCCATATTCCTCCCCCCTTCCTCCCTCCCCCTCCCCTCCTCCTCCTCCTCCTCCTCCTCCTCCTCCTCCTCCTCCTCCTCCTCCTCTCCTCCTCCTCCTCCTCCTCCTCCTCCTCCTCCTCCTCCTCCTCCTCCTCCATCCTCCTCCTCCCCCCCCTCCTCCTCCTCCTCCTCCTCCTCCTCCTGCCTCCTCCTTAGGCCTCCTGCCCCCTCCTGGGGCCTCCTGGGGCCTCTTGGGGCCTCCTGGAGCCGTCTGGGCCTTCCGGGACCTACTGGGGCCTCCTCGGGCATTCCTCCTCCTCCTTTTCCTCCTCGTCCTTCCTCCCCTCAGCCTCTTCCTCTTCCTGCTTTCCTGTCTCGTCCTGCATCATCCCTCCTCCTTTTCCTGGCAATCCTCCTCCTCCTCCTCGTCCTCGTGCGGAACACGACCCAGAGGAAGCGCACGACGTGCGTCCCAGCCGATACGCGCCGGAGGACGACCCAGAGGAAGCGCGCGCCGGAGGATGACCCGGATGAACCACGTGAGCTGCGGGACCCATAGGAAGGCTCCCGCCTGACGCGTCCTCACAATTCACTCACAGACGAGGGTCCCGCTTGATACTTCTTCCAAATTCAGACCTGAGGAGCCCAAAAGTGACGACGGTTACAGGAATCCGATGACCCGCTCGGATTAGTAACATGATCTGCGGGCCCCATAGGGAGGGGGCTCCCGCCTGAGACTTCCTCACAATTCACTCACAGACGAGACTCCCGCTTGATACTTCCTCCAAATTCACACCTGAGGAGCCCAAAAGTAACGACAGTTACAAGAATCCGATGACCCGCTTGGATTAATAACATGATCTGCGGGCCCCATAGGGAGGGGGCTCCCGCTTGAGACTTCCTCACAATTCACTCACAGACGAGGTTCCCGCTTGATACTTCCTCCAAATTCAGACCTGAGGATCCCAAAAGTGACGACAGTTACAGGAATCCGATGACCCGCTCGGATTAATAACATGATCTGCGGGCCCCATAGGGAGGGGGCTCCCGCCTGAGACTTCCTCGCAATTCACTCACAGACGAGGCTCCCGCCTGATACTTCCTCCAAATTCAGACCTGAGGAGCCCAAAAGTGACGACGGTTACAAGAATCCGATGACCCGCTCGGATTAGTAACATGATCTGCGGGCCCCATAGGGAGGGGGCTCCCGCTTGAGACTTCCTCACAATTCACTCACAGACGAGGCTCCCGCTTGATACTTCCTCCAAATTCAGACCTGAGGAGCCCAAAAGTGACGACAGTTACAGGAATCCGATGACCCGCTCGGATTAGTAACATGATCTGCGGGCCCCATAGGGAGGGGGCTCCCGCCTGACGCGTCCTCACAATTCACTCACAGACGAGGGTCCCGCTTGATACTTCTTCCAAATTCAGACCTGAGGAGCCCAAAATGACGACAGTTACAAGAATCCGATGACCCGCTCGGATTAATAACATGATCTGCGGGCCCCATAGGGAGGGGGCTCCCGCCTGAGACTTCCTCGCAATTCACTCACAGACGAAGCTCCCGCTTGATACTTCCTCCAAATTCAAACCTGAGGAGCCCAAAAGTGACGACAGTTACAAGAATCCGATGACCCGCTCGGATTAGTAACATGATCTGCGGGCCCCATAGGGAGGGGGCTCCCGCCTGACGCGTCCTCACAGTTCACTCACAGACGAAGGTCCCGCTTGATACTTCTTCCAAATTCAGACCTGAGGAGCCCAAAAGTGACGACAGTTACAGGAATCCGATGACCCGCTCGGATTAGTAACATGATCTGCGGGCCCCACAGGGAGGGGGCTCCCGCCTGAGACTTCCTGACACTTCCTCACAATTCACTCACAGACAAGGCTCCCTCTTGGTGGATGATGGTGATGGGATGATGACGACGGTGTTTGATGATGATATATGATTGATGATGATGATGATGATGATGATGATGATGATGATGATGATGATGATGATGATGATGATGATGATGATGATGATGATGATGATGATGATGATGATGATGATGATGATGCTGATGATGATGATGCTGATGATGATGATGATGATGATGATGATGATGATGATGATGATGATGATGATGATGATGATGATGATGATGATGATGATGATGATGATGATGATGATGATGAGGATGATGATGATGATGATGATGATGCTGATGATGATGATGATGATGATGATGATGATTATGATGATGATGATGATGATGATGATGATGATATGATGATGATGATGGTGGTGGTGGTGATGATGACGACGTGATGATGATGATGGTGGTGATGATGAGTGCTGATGGTGAGTGATCGTGCGATTCTGATGGCAAATGGTGGTGATGATGATGGGGACGAAGTGGTGAGTCAGCGAGTAGTGATGATGATGATGATGATGATGATGATGATGATGATGATGATCGTTCGATGCCGATGATGGTGAGTGATCGTGCGATGGTGATGGTGATGCTGATGGTGATGATGATGATGATGATGATGATGATGATGATGATGATGATGATGATGATGGATGATGATGGTGAGATGTGATGGTGATGGTGATGATGGGGATGATGGTGATGGTGATGATGATGCGGAGGAGGAAGCAAAGAGGAGCAGAGGAGAGGGAGGAGGACGAGAGATCCTGCGCGGAGGGTGTGCAGAGAAAACAAGAACCCCACTTAGGATGTGGGGAAAAAAAAACTAAACTTCTCGGCAGGCGCGAGGGCCTCTGAGAGGTCCCGCCGCCTCCTGAGAAGGCCTTCTCCTTCTCAGTTCCCCCCCTCGCTCGCCGCCGTTTCATGGGAAAACTCTGGGAGGAAACGGCTGCAGGAGGCTCTCCTCGAGCCCCGCCGATCCCAGTTCGGGGGGGGGGGGGGCCTCCTCTGGGGGCGGGGGGGGCGAGGGGGCCCTCCCGAGCAAAGAGGGCGAGGGAGCGACGGCACGACCACCCTCGGCGGCCAAGGCGACGGCACGACCCCTCTCGGCGCGAAGGCACTCCCAGGCGAGGGCGGCGGGACTTCTGGGAGGCCCTCGCGCCCTCTGAGACGCTCTCTGCGTCGTCGGGGAAAGCTTTGAAAACTTATTATTTTCTGTTTGCTTGTATGTATGTATATATATATATATATATATATATATGTACACACGTATATACATACATATATATATATATAAATATATACCAGAGGCCCAATATATAAATATATATATATATATATATATATACATAAACATATATATATATATATATATATTTGTTTCAAGAGGCCCGGGGCCTGCCGAGCCTTCTGCTGCTCACTTCTCCGGCCCCCGGCGCGCCGCCGGCACTCTGACGGCGGCGATCGGGCGGGGGGGGGAGTCGCCGTTGGCCTCGAAGTTGAGGCGCTCGTGGGCGGGCGGGCGGACAGCAGCGGCAGGAGGAAAAGCGGGAGGAGAGGGACGAGGAGGAGAAGCAGGAGGAGCAGCAGGAGCAGCAGGAGCAGGAGGACCCAAGCACGCACCCGCCGGTCCGAAGAGGTGGGCAGAAGCATGAAATAGGAAGGCGGTAAAAGTAGATCGGGCTTCCGCCCGCCCCCTGAAGAGGAGGGAAAAGGGAAAATCACTCGACGCTTGAAGTAGGAAGGCAGCTAAAGCAGATTGGGATATGGGGCCCCACAAATACCAACTTCCAACGAACAGCGTGTAAGCCCAAGATGTACCAGCGATGCTGTAATACACCATACGGCCAAAAGTTCAATCTTCACCCCATGGAGAAGACAGAGGGAGGGGACGAGACGGCGGCGTGAAGGCGAGAGAGGGGAGAGGAAGGAGATGCGAAGTGAGAGGGGGGGGGACAGGAGCGGGAGGAGTGGACGAGGGGAGAGGAAGGGAAAGAGGGAGAGGAAGAGGCAGCGGGGAAGACGCAGGAAGGACGGCCGAAAGGGAGCAAGAAGAGGGGCCGAGGGGCAAGTGGACAGAACAGGAACAGGAACAGAGTCTAAATCCGCCACCGTGCCTGCGAGGCACGAGTTGGAGTGTCCTGAGGTCCATTGCTCAATCCCCTGGGCCTCAGCCCCCAATCCTGAGGATCTGGACAGAAGCAGGCGAGGAAGTGGGCGAGCGAGCATTGCGGGCTGGCGGAAATGGCACGTGGTAGAAGAAAGTCGGCTGGAGGGGGAGCGGTGATAGAGGGAGATGAGGAGGGACAGAGCTTTTGCACCGCCATGCCCACGCGTGCCTCGACACTCAAAATGCACCGGTAAGCATACGCATGCTGCGCCACCATGGAAGATATTGTAAATCGAGGCCTTGGCAATCATTGGCCACCGATCTGCGATGCAAAACTACGCCGTGCCCCTCCTCACTTACCCGCTGGCCGGACTGCGTACGCATGGTACAGCACAATCAATGGCACGAATGGCTTCTCGATGAAGTACGTGCAGTAGACCAGCTCCCAAAGAAAAAACAGCCACACCAGCGAGTGGATCGCCATGGTGCCCGCCACGCGGAACTTCACCGGACACTGATCGATGGGGACCTGAGGGAGCTGGGGGATACCGTCCAGAGGCACAACCAGCGACACGACCTGGTAGAAGAGCAGCCAGGGCAGGCAGGCGAACCAGGAGCGGAAGAGGAAGGCGCGCAGCGTCATCTGGGCCAGGAGGACGTGGAGGTACTGCGGCATGTTGTTGGTGAGGTTGGTCATGACGCGATCCGCTATGGGCGTGCCCCTCTTCTTCGCCCTGGGGCCCCAGTCCAACTCCAGCCCCTTCAGGTCGAGCCACCCCTGCTTGCAGGCCTCGACGCCCTTGGGCTCGGCGAGGCCGAGGACGTTGAAGAGCGACAGCTCGTCGCCAATGGACGTGAAGAGCTCCAGGGCCCTGTCCCCGACCGAGGCCTTCGGCGCCGTCTCGCCGCTGCCGTTGCCCCCGCCGTTCTCGTCGGTCTCTCCCTCCTTGGGCTTCTCGCTCTCCTCCTTGGGCTTCTCGGCGTGGCCGTCGGTGGCGCCGCCCTCGGGGCTCAGGAGCTCCTGCAGCTGCGGCAGCACCCTGGCGGCGCAGGAGCCCAGGAGCAGGCCCTTCGCGGTCTCCAGCAGCTCCGACGGGCTGGCGGCGCCGCTGGGCTCTGCGTCGGCGGCCTCCGTGCTCTTGGCCGCCTTCTTGGCGTTGCGGTCGGCCTGCTTGCCGCCCATGGCTTCGGCCGCGCGCTTGCGGGCGGGCGCGGGAGGGCCGGCGGGGCGCAGAGGGAAATCCTTAGCCAAAATGGCTCGAGGCCCCAATGGTCGGCAAGTTGAGGAGGAGAGCCTTGGGACAAGCGCTGGACCCTGTGTCGCGGTGCCTCCGGCGCAGCCCTTGGCGAGGAGAGGGCTCCAGCGCCAGCCCGAGAAGTCCGAGCGGACCTCCTAGAGTTGAGGCCCAACCTGCTTCCTGTCACTCGAGGGGAGGAGGGCGAGGAGGAGGAGGAAGAAGAGCAGGAGCAGCAGGAGGAGAAACGGTACACCTCCTCTTCCTGAGGGTCTTTTCCTCCCTCCTTCTCCGTCCTCCTCCTCCGCCTCCTTAAGGAGTCGACCCCTGGGTCTCTCACCGGGCGCGCTCCGACCAGACTTCCGCGGCGAATCCAGCCGCAGCGACGAGAAGCCTCCTGGAGGCACCAAGCCATCTCTCAGCGTCGGTGGCGCCGAGGCCCGGCGCGAGGCTCAGCCTCTGGCGGCCCCCCTTGGAGGGGAGGGGGGGAAGAGCAGGCTGGCAGGAGTGAGACGAGGATGCCGAGGAGGACTCGAGCGCTTGGCTCTGGGAGGCGGTCTGCCCTTCTCGAAGCGAGCAGCACCTACAGGAAAATGAACGAGGAAGAAGGGCATGGCAGCGCGGCGGCGGCCACAACGCGGTCAACTAAAGTTCACCCTCGAACGCGAGCCCCAGCATCTGGACATCACCCGGGCGCCGACTGTCTGACAGAAGATTGCGGCGATGGCAAGTGATAGAAGACTGGAACTTGCTCAGACTAATATATACCAAGTAAACCGCATTGGCAGCAGAGTTAGCACAGCATGTCCTGCAAGATTTACTATTGTTTTGCACCGCCATGCCCACGCCTGCCTCGACCCTTAAAAGAGACAAACCAGCGTATGCATGTTGCGCCACTATGGAAGATGCTGTAAATCGAGACCTTGGCCATCCCCAGATGCAAACTATTGGCCACCGATCTGCGATGCAAAACTACGCCGTGCCCCTCCTCACTTACCCGCTGGCCGGACTGCGTACGCATGGTACAGCACAATCAATGGCACGAATGGCTTCTCGATGAAGTACGTGCAGTAGACCAGCTCCCAAAGAAAAAACAGCCACACCAGCGAGTGGATCGCCATGGTGCCCGCCACGCGGAACTTCACCGGACACTGATCGATGGGGACCTGAGGGAGCTGGGGGATACCGTCCAGAGGCACAACCAGCGACACGACCTGGTAGAAGAGCAGCCAGGGCAGGCAGGCGAACCAGGAGCGGAAGAGGAAGGCGCGCAGCGTCATCTGGGCCAGGAGGACGTGGAGGTACTGCGGCATGTTGTTGGTGAGGTTGGTCATGACGCGATCCGCTATGGGCGTGCCCCTCTTCTTCGCCCTGGGGCCCCAGTCCAACTCCAGCCCCTTCAGGTCGAGCCACCCCTGCTTGCAGGCCTCGACGCCCTTGGGCTCGGCGAGGCCGAGGACGTTGAAGAGCGACAGCTCGTCGCCAATGGACGTGAAGAGCTCCAGGGCCCTGTCCCCGACCGAGGCCTTCGGCGCCGTCTCGCCGCTGCCGTTGCCCCCGCCGTTCTCGTCGGTCTCTCCCTCCTTGGGCTTCTCGCTCTCCTCCTTGGGCTTCTCGGCGTGGCCGTCGGTGGCGCCGCCGTCGGGGCTCAGGAGCTCCTGCAGCTGCGGCAGCACCCTGGCGGCGCAGGAGCCCAGGAGCAGGCCCTTCGCGGTCTCCAGCAGCTCCGACGGGCTGGCGGCGCCGCTGGGCTCTGCGTCGGCGGCCTCCGTGCTCTTGGCCGCCTTCTTGGCGTTGCGGTCGGCCTGCTTGCCGCCCATGGCTTCGGCCGCGCGCTTGCGGGCGGGCGCGGGAGGGCCGGCGGGGCGCAGAGGGAGGTCGAAGCGAGGAGGGTGGCTTCATTGAAAGAGGGCAGACGGCAGCGAACGGAGGGACGGTGCGCGCATTCCTGCGGAGGTGCTCCTGGAAGCACCACTGGCACGACCCGGTGCAATCCAGCATTCTGGCACACGGCCCAGGCGATGGTCAAGAGACAGCTAACAGCACAAACGAACAAGAAAATGGAGCACACGCACACAGACACTCAGACAAACACACACCCACACACACACACGCGCGCGCGCACGCACGCACGCACGCACGCCCGCACACACACACACACACACACACACACACACATACACGCACACGCACACACACACACACACACACACGCACACACACACACATACACACACACACGCACACGCACACACACACACACACCGACACACACACACACACACACACACACACACACACCGACACCGCACACACACACACACACACACACACACACACACACACACACACACACACACACACATGGCTGACATGCATGCAGAACACGCGGAGGCCAGTTGGTGGATGCGCATGCGGAGGGCCAGCGCACCCGTCCACGAGATGACCGAGCGCTGCATAGACATGCAGCTTGTGAATGCAGTTCTTGCCCAAGCAGGCCGCATCATGCCGATCCAGCTCACTGTTATGCCAACTTCCCAGCTAAACCTACGTAAACGCTGGGCCAGCTTGGCGAACAAAGCCCAGTGAGTCTACAGGAGACCGAGGAACGGAGCGCTCTACTCATGGCTGCGGCGGCGGAGGAAGGCTTCTGAAAGACAGGCTCGAGCGTATTTGTTGCGTGTCGGCCAGAGCAGCCTTCGAAGGGGCTGAAGAAGGCACGGTGTTCTGTCTCGGCTCCAGTCTCGAGGTTCTATTCAAGCCGTTCTTGGATTCTCGTCGGCCTGCCTGAGTGGGCTGACTGACTGACTGACTGACTGACTGACTCGTGGCTGACAGTAAATTTTCCTTGCAGCCATCCTTTCCTGCCCCGCCCCACGGCTTGACCCGGCGGGGCGGGGGGGCGCATTCGGGAAAAGGTGAGAGCGAGGGGAAGACGGGGTGGGGGAAGCACCAGCGCGGGCACTTCATATTACAGAGAGGAGAGAAGGAGGGAGCGCCTGGACAGCATGGGCTCCTCGGCTCCCTCTCCCCGAGTCTCCCTGATCCCCCCTCGGGGTCGGCGGAACATGGCCGCGAGGCCGCTCCTCCAGTAGGCGCAAAACTGCACTCCGGCACCTATCGGTCCTGCGGACCTCACTGGGGCTGTGCACACCACCTGCATCAAACAGCGACGCTCTTGCATTGGGGGCGTTTCCTGCGTCGCGGCGCGGCAGAGACAGTCCGCACGCGCGCTCGGGCAAGCCGGGCGGCGGCATCGCGAATTGTCCAGCAGCATGCGCGGGAAAACAAACGTGAGGACAGCGGTCGCGGGCAGTGGGGAGGGGTGAGAACGCTCGCGCTGCGGGACACGCGACGGCGCGCATTGCACAAATGTGACCTGCAGATGGCGTCGGCATCTTTGCGTAGTGCAGGGGACTGGGACGAGAGGAGCGACCCTCTTCCTCCTCGCCGCCCTCCTCTTCCTCCCCCTCCTCCTCCTCCTCCTTCTCCTCCTCCTCCTCCGATCCTCCTCCTGCTCCTCCTACTCCTCCTTCTCCTCCTCCTCCTCCAACTGCTCCTCCTCCTCCTCCTCCTCGCCCTCCTCCTCCTCCTTCTCTCCTCCTCCTCGCCCTTCCTCCTCCCTCCTCTCCTCCTTCCTCATTCCTCCTCCTCTCCTCCTCCTCCTCCTCCTCCTCCTCCTCCTCCTCCTCCCTCCTCCCTCCTCCTCTCCTCCTTCCTCCTCCCTCCTCCTCCTCCTCTCCTCCTCCTCCTGTCCTCCTCCTCCATCCTCCTCCTCCTCCTCCTCCTCCTCCTCCTCCTCCTCCTCCTCCTCCTTCCTCCTCCTCCTCCTCCCCTCCTCCTCCTCCTCCCCCCCCCCCCCCCCTTTTTCTCCTCCTCCTCCCTTTGTCCTCCTCCGCCCTCGTCCCTCTTCACCCTCTTTCCTCTGCCCTTCTTCTCCTCGCTCCTCCTGCTCCTCCTCTCCTCCTCCCTCATCTTCCTCTCCTCCTCCTCCTCCTCCGCCTCCTCCTCCTCCTCCTCCTCCTCCTCCCTCCTCCTCCTCCTCCTCCTCCTCCCCTCCTCATCCCGCCCTCCTCCTCCTCCTCCTCCTCCTCCTCCTCCTCCCCTCCTCGCGCCTCATCCTCCTCCTCCTCCTCCTCCTCCTCCTCCTCCTCCTCCTCCTCCCCCTCCCCTCCTCAAGAATTTCGCACCAACAGCTGATCGAGAGATACTTCCCGATGTATCCTAAATTGGGGGGGGATCCTTGTCAATGTGACGCCACCACCCCCGACCCGTCACCCTCGAGCCTCCTCCTCCCTCCTCCCCCCTCCCTCCTCCCCCCTCCCTCCCTGCCCCCTCCCCCCCGTCCGTCTTGGCTCCCGACGTCGGAGGCCCGCCCCTCTGACAGGAGATCCTCGGACTCTCCGAGTGCCACCGCATGCTGGACTCGGCCGCTCTGCCCAAGCAGCACCCGTGCTCCGCGGGGCTCGGCGCTCTGCCCAGGCTGCACGGCTGCCGCACCCGCGCCCGCACCCCTCTGTCCGTCGGAGGCCCTCCGCGTCACACCGCGGCGGTCACTGACCACTGGCGGCAAGCCACTGGCGGGGGGGAAGAGAGACGGCGATCGATCGTCTCGAGCCCGAGCGGCCGCATACACACACACACACACACACACACACTCACACACACACACACACACACAGTGGGTCTCGGTGCGGCGTCGGCTGGGCGGAGCACCGGAGCCGCAGAGCACGAGAGAACGGAGTGCACCGCTCAATGTTCCGATCCAGAGGGACGGCGCAGAAAAGGCGGCGGCAGAGGGCGAGAGCACCCGCGCCGCGCACGCCGCGCTGCCCCGAGAGGCCCCGAGGGGACCCCTGGGCCGCCTTGGGCTGGACCAGGGACTTCCAGGAGTGGACGAGGGCGCGGCTGCGGTCCTGAGCCGGGGGAGGGGGTCCGCGGGGGCGGCGGGGCATCTCCCGCCCGGCCCTCCGCCGGCCCAGCAGGCGCTGAGCCCGAGCCTGGCCCGCCTCCTCGCCGCCCGCCGCCATACCTGCCCTCAGGGGGGCCCGACCTCCAGTGGTTGGGCGGCCTTTCCTGACTCTTGGGCCTCTGGAGGCCACTTTCGGGCGACAGGAGCATCAAACATCGGCCTGGGAGGAAGACCGTCCACGGGGGAGGGGTCGAGAGGTCTGTGGAGCCGCATGTTGAAATACAGCTACGTCGGAGGTCTAGGAAGCAGGATGATGAGAAGAATTGAGAAGGAGGAGAAGGAGGAAGGAAGGCCTTTGGAGGGCTTGTGGAGGTGGCTTCAAAACGGTTCAGGCACATCATCCTCCTCCTTTCCTCCACCACCTCCTCCTCCTCCTCCTCCTCGTCCTCGTCCTCCTCCTCCTCCTCCTCCTCCTCCTCCTCCTCCTCCTCCTCCTCCTCCTCATTATCATCATCGTCATCATCATCAGCAGCAGCGGCATCAGCGGCATCAGCATCAGCATCAGCACAAGTATCAGCATCAGCATCATCATCAGCATCATCAGCATCATCACCAGCATCATCATCATCATCATCATCATCATCATCATCATCAATATCCTATCCCGACTCTGTCGGTCCTCATCCGCATCCTCCGCCTCCTGGACCTCATCCTCCTCATCATCTTCCTCCAAGTCATCATCATCATCAGCAGCAACATCATCAGAATCATCATAATCGGCATCATAATCAGCATCATCATCAGCAGCAGCAGCATCGTCATCATCATCATCATCATCATCATCAGCATCATCATCATCTGTATCACCATCAGCAGCATCAGCATCATCAGCAGCAGCATCCTCATCAGCAGCATCAGCATCATCATCAGCAGCATCATCATTAGCAGCAGCAGCAGCATCAGCATCAGCATCAGCATCATCATCACAAGCGTCATCAGCATCAACACAAACAATAACAGCATCATCATCACCACCATCATCATCAACATCATCAGCATCATCATCGTCGTTATCGTCATCATCATCAGCAGCATCATCATCATCATTACCGCAATCATCATACTGGAATCATCATCAGCATCATCATCAGCATCATCATCAGCATCAGCATCAGCATCACCAGCAGCAGCATCATCAGCAGCAGCTTCATCAGCATCCGCATCATTACCAACACCATCAATAACATCATCATCATCAGCATCGTCATCATCATCATCAGCATCATCATCATATGTATCATCATCGTCGCCATTGCCATCATCATAATCATCATCGCCGTCGTCAACAACAACAAAATCACCATCACCTGCATCCGCATCAAAATCCGTATCATCATTAGCAACAGCATCAGCATCATCAGCATCGTCATCGTCACCATCATCATCACCATCAGCATCGTCATCATCAGCATCAATAGCATCATCGTCATCAGCATTATCCTAGTCATCCTGCTCACCATCAGCATGTCAACATCACCCTAGTATTTCTCCTAATCCTCATCAATCAGAGGCATCATCATCATCATCGTCATCACCATTGTCATCCTCATCATTATCGTAATCTGCATCAGCAGCATCAGCATCATCGTCAATGTCAGTAGCAGCAGCATCAACGCCATCGTCATAATCAGCATTAGCAGCAGCAGCATCGTCAACAACAGCAACGTCCTCAAGCTCATCATCATCCTCATACTCATACTGATCATCTTCTGTCTGTCCGCCTTGTCTCCCTCTTCCTGGTCCTCCTCCTCCTCCTTTTCAACATAATCATCCTCATCTTGATCACCTTCCTCCCCCTCCCCCTCCCCATCCTCCTCCTCCTCCTCCTCCTTCTCCTCTTTCTCCTCCTCCACCTGCTCCTTCTCCTCCTCCTCCTCCTCCTCCTCCTCCTCCTCCTCCTCCTCCTGCTCCTCCTCCTCCTGCTCCTCCTCCTCCTCCTCCTCCTCCTCCTCCTCCTTATGTTTCTCCTTTTACTTCGCCATGGGACGGCGGGCAAGGAAGGGGAGGGAAGGGGACGGGTGGGGCTGGGAAGAGGAGGAGGGGAGGGGAGGGAAGGGGAGGGAAGGCGAGGGAAGGGGAGGGGAGAGGAGGAGGGGACTGCTGGGCAAGGGGGGCGGGGAAGGGGACGAGATACCTCCTCCAGGGGTGCCAAAAGTGTTGGGGAATTCTCGACAACTCGATGCTGGAGCTTCGATCATCCTTAGAGGAGACAAGGGGGAGAGGAAGGAAAAGGAGGAGGGGAGAGGTGGGGGAGGCGGGAAGCGACGGCGGGCGGGCCCAGACGCCACTATCCCGCAGGAATGCTGCACCTGCATCCTCCTGCGAGGAGGCTGAGGGAAAAGAGCATGACACATCACAGTGTGAAGCAATCGCCCCACCACCCACCCACACGCAAACACCACCCACCCACCCGCACACACACCCACCCACCCACTCACCCACCCAACCCCAATCCCACTCACCCAAAGAAAGTAAGAGCACTACTAGCGCACCAAGAACGTAACAGTTTCGACACCGAACGTGACATCAGAGCATTGGTGCGGTGCTGCACGCAGGTGTGGAAGGGAAGGGAGCACACGAGCAGTGGAAGGTCAGGCTAAGCAACACGAAGATTCCTCCGAGAACTAGGATCCACTGATAAATCAATGGTGGCAGAGGCCGAAGATGCCACAACCAGGAGCGATGGAAAACCAAAACGGGGACGGAAGACGCGCAAGTTGGAGAATCGCTCCAAGCCCGTTTGCGAGTCCAACGAGTGCGGATGGGGAATGCGACAGCCGCGCAGTCGAAGAGGTGACCGGGCCAACACAAAATCTAAGGGCTGGGACAAGATCCTCCTCCACATCCTCCTCCTCCTCCTCCTCCACCTCCTCCTCTTCCTCATCCTCCCCGTCCTCCTCCTCCTCCTCCTCCTCCTCCTCCTCCTCCTCCTCCTCCTCCTCCTCCTCCTCCTCCTCCTCCTGGGACAAACACTGAGCGGCATCCAGTACCGATTCTAAGCCTGATCCATCTCGGACCAGATCATCCAAAGCACCAGAGCACTCTGCCGATCCGCGGATCGTCGTGTGGAGAAGGAGAAGGACAAGGAGGGGGGGGGAATTCTCGGGCGAAGAACGGTATCAACTAAACTTTTCCGCTACCTGGGGTCAGGTTCGGCAATAGCGACTACAGGCGGTCCACCGCCATATCGGGCGAAGAAACTCAAACTCAAAAATAATCAAGACAAACTCTAAGCCAAAACCTGCGGAAATCTCAAACTCGACAAAACACTTCACAACATCTCTAAACCAAAACCTGCGAAAATCTCAAACTCGTTAAAAACAAATATAAGCCCAAAACTGAGAAATCTCAGGCTCTAAAGAAACTTCACACAATATCTAATACAAAACCTGCGGACATCTCAAACTCGAAGAAGAAAACTCCAAGAAAACTCTAAGCCGAAACCTGGGGACATCTCAAACCTAAAAACATTGAATCCAGAACTCTAAACAAACTCTAAAAACTCTGCAAAATGTTAACAACACAAAAAACTCCAAACAAGTCTAATACATATTAGATATACTATAGGTACATACATCAACATATATAACTTTGGAAAACTCTATAAACTATGGACAAATGTCTGACCGCCTGGCGAACTCAACAAAAAACTCTGGAAACAAATGCGAAGGAAACTCGAAAGGCAAACCCAGGCTGAAAGTTTGAGATTTTCGCAGGTTTTGGTTCAGAGTTTGTTGGAAGTTGTTTTTGAGTTTGATAGTATTGCAGGTTTAGGCTTAGAGATGTTTTGG
>CAUYUJ010016415.1:60000-70000 GCA_963575745.1 Prorocentrum cordatum | reverse complement strand
ACACACACACACACACACACACACGCACAAACACACACACACACACACACACACACACACGCACACACACACACACACACACACACACACACACACACACACACACACACACACACACACACACACGCACGCACGCACGCACGCACACACACACAATCGCACACGCACACGCACACCTCCGAGGGTTCACTGGCGCCAGTCGCCAGTGAACCCTCGGAGGTCGTCGCGCTCTCCACCGCCACGCCCCACGCGATCAGCAAAGCTAGAAAACACAGCTAGAGGAGGAGGCCATGAGGCCGACCGTGGCAAAAGAAACAGCCGCAGCCACAGCCCTCGCATCTGTCGCAGCGGCGCCAGCCCTGCTGGCAGGAGGCAACAACAACGGACGCCAAAATCCACCCACGCCAAAAACGAACTGCCCTCATCAAGAAAAACCGCAAGAGAGGGCGACAACGGCAACGAACAAGGACGGGTTCGAGGCCACACAGTCGCAAAAGATCCATAGCCCCTCGCCCCCTGGGGACCCAAAACCCAAGTGCGTCGAACGGGAACACCGCGCCCCACAAACCGCGAGCCTCCTCCCCCATCACCAGCCCAGTGCTGCTGCCAAGCGTGAGCGCTCTGGTCGAAGCCTTGCTACCGCCGAAAGCAGCCCACCCTATCCCAGCAGCTTCGAGGAGAAACCCCCCGTCCCTCGGCGCACGGTTCCGGGACAACACATCGGAGGATGGGTGCCGCAATGTTGGGACCAGCTCTTGCGAGAAGGGCATGCAATGGCAGCGCGCCCTGGGGCTACTCGGCGAGAGGCGGGATCGGAAACGGGAGCCTGGCGTTAGCAGCTGTGCTGCCGGGCTCGGCGCGTCCCTCGCCAGCCTCGACCGCGCCGACGGGTGGCAACAGTGGTCTCGCCGCGTCTGTCGCGGTCGCTCGCTGGGATGCCCTCGGCCGCCTGCGCAGCGTCAACTTTCTCAGCCAGGGGCGGCGCCCCCAAGCGGAGCCACCAGGTCGGAGATCGGTGCGCCAAGGGTAGCTCGTGCGAAGCGGCTGACCCTGGATCGGAATCTGGATCTGGACACAAGGAGCGCGGCGGAGAGCACCGAAGCGTCCGCCCACCAAGCGACCCAGGCTGCGGCCCCCGTGCAGGGGGGATCTTTCAGCCCCCAGGCACTGGGGAGCTGCCTGGAAAGCAAAGGCCCTCTCGGAAGACGGCGGGGCTCCTCAGAGGACCTCGCGCCTTCTGAAAGGCTCCTGCAGGCTTCCAGAACTTCTCAGAAGCCCGAGGGGCTCCCAAGCCTGCTGGGAAGGCCCGCCCCTTCTCACTTCCCCCGCTGGCTCGCCGCCGATCCAGGCACCGCGCCCCGGAGCGCGCATCGACTTTGAAAGGCGGGACCCCCGGCGGGCCACTGAACATCCGATGCAGCCAGTCGTGGGTTTTGCTGCCTGTCCGCTACGGTGGAGGCCAGTCCACAGGAAACCTCCCACGAGAAACCCAACCCTGAGACCACAGGGCGTCCCTTGATTCTTGGTGTGGGAACGCCACGCTTTCCATAGCGAGACCATCTGGAGCCCGAGGAACCAAGGGCACCCTGGAGGCAAGCAGGGTTTTTCTTGGCATGGGCCTCCACTGTAAATCTGGCCCGCTGTCCGACGACGAGGAGCAGGGGGGGAGGGAGCACCTCGCGCGGGCCGACTCGCTGCCGGGCTGGGCGGGCTTCTCGGCTTGCCACAACTGCCTGCGAACGGTTTGCCTTGCACAGCGGATAGATCGGTCAGCACGTTTCTCGCGGCGGCGCGCGGATATCGAGTCCTCGGCGCAGGCCTCCCGGACCGCCCGCGAGGCTTCGACGGCAGGGAGGCAGGGTCGTGATCGGGGGCATGCCGTGCCGGCGTGCAGGTGGGCTGCGCGCTCTGACGGCAGAACGGACTGGCACGCGGGTACGCCTGTCGCCGAGGGGTGCAGGACGGGCCCCGAGCGGCGAGCTAGTCTCGAAGACTGTCCGATGCCAGCGCGGCAAGCCCATGGCTGGCAGAGGGTCTTGAGCCCGGGGCTGCCGGGGCCTCCCAGCGGCAGGCGGAGCGCCCTCGGGTGCAACGGACACAGAGGACGACCAGGACACTGCAGCAGGGCAGCAAAAGCGAGGGGAGGCAACGCGACACGCCCCCAGCTCCAGCTCAGCTGGTGTACGCCTGGCGAGCGCGCGCCTGGCTGACGCGAACATGGCCAGCCCCCAAAGCCACAGATCAGCACCAGAGCGCGGGCCACCGTGCTGGCATGAGATGCGTCATGCCGCAATGAATTGCTGCTTCACAGGGTGGTGGATCAAGTCGCCCTTGGCATCCGAATCCTGACCGAACCGATCTGGATCTCAAGCTCGAGCTGCCTGTACGTATAGCTGGCCCAGAACTGGTTGCAGTCGACACGTATGGAACGCCCAATCAGCTCGAGCTCAAGATCCGAATCAGTTCCGAAACTGGACGAGACGACACGGGGCGCAGGACGCATGGCCGCGCCACGGGAGGTGCCAGGGGCGCACTAGGGGATGCGCCAAGGGACGTGTCGGGGGACGTGGCCAGGGACGCGCCACCGAACGGGCAGGGAAAGCGCCAGGGGACAAGCCAAAGAACGCGACAGAGGACGAGCCAGGGGACGCACCGAAGTGGGAGGGGCATACGCCGTCCCGCTCTGGGGCGTGAGGACACACATGTCTTCACATGTCTAGGCCACCCAGGGACGGATGTGGTCGTGCAAACGCGAGATTCAGCTCAAGACAACCAGGTTAGCTACCCCTGGATGGCCTGAACACGTGAAAACAAATGGTCCCAGCAAGGGGAAACATGTTAAAACCCCCCTGAATGGCCTGGACGCGTTAATAAACATGGTTCCAGCCCAGGGCAACAACGTTCGACCCGTATCTGGGTGGGCTGGACACGTGAAAACACAAGGCTCCAGCCTGGCGCCACCATGTCAGATACCCCCCTGGGTGGCCTGGACACGTGGTAACGTGGTTCCAGCCTGGTGCCACCATGATAGATAACTTCCTGGGTGGCCTGGACACCTGAACACACATGGTACCAGCGAGGGGCACGAGGCAACCATCTTAGATACACCCCACCCCCCCTGGGTTGCCTGGACATGTAAAAAGCTCCAGCTCGGCACCACCATGTTAGATACCCCCTGTGGGTGGCCGGGACACGTAAAGGCACACAGCTCCAGCTCGGAGCCACCATGTCATGCAAGTCGTTCCAACTCGCAGAAAACACGTTATACACCTCTCTGGGTGGTCTGAACATGTGAAAACACGTGGTTCCAGCCCAGGACCCCGTGTTAGATACCCGAAAGGAAATCTGGAAAATCACCCGCCGCTCAAACTGCGCCATGTTTTTTACACCTCGGGCCTCGCTTTACTCATGTTGTCTGGCTCGTGAGCCCCCCACGCTGGGGGCGCCCAAACAACCACGTGTTAGATATCCCCCCGTGGATGGCCCGCACCATTAAGAACACGGCTCGGGGCAACCATGCTCGATACCCCTCTGGGTGGCCTGGACACGTTGAACACACATGCTCCCAGCTCGTGGCCACCATGTTCGATACCCCACTGGGTGGCCTGCACATGTAAAAACACATGGTTCGAGCTCGTGACCACCATCTTAGATACCCCCCTGGGTGGCCTGGACACGTGGAAGCACATCCCCAGACCTAAGGCCTTTCTTCTTGGACTCAAAAATATGAAAAAAAAAATGAACAAATTGGATATTTTGAAAGGTGTGCGACAGTTTCGTGATCCTATCTCTGTGTTGCGCGGATCAAATTTCCCGTGTGTGAAAACCCATGGATTTATATCTATGCTTCTAACTAACATCCTGGACCCAGGGGATCTGGGATCCCGGGGTCACTGTACGTGAAGCCTCATGCGATCTAGGGAACTGCGAATGTGCAGACCAAAGATATGACTCTACGGGGGAAGGGGGGCCTTCGCAGGACGGAGAGGGGAAGGAGGAGGGAGGAGGCACGAGGGGGGGGGAGGACGGGAGGAGGGACGGGAGGAGGGAAGAGAGAGGAGGAACAATCAGGGAGGAGGCGGGGAGGGAGAAAGAAAGGGGAGGAGAAGGAGGAGGAGGAGGAGGACAAGGAGGACAAGGAGGAGGAGGAGGAAGGAGCGATGCGGAAGGAGAAAAGAGGAAGGAGGAGGAGGTGGGGGGAGGAGGGAGGAGGTGGGAGGAGGAGAGAGGGATGACGGGGAGCATGAAGACACACAAGCAAAGCGTCAAGATCGGAAGTTCGAGCACCACAGCGGGCCTGGCGACCTCCCTCAACTCCTCCCATAACATGTGGTTGCTCGAGCGCCACAACGTTCCTGGCCGTCTCCCGAAAATACTCCCGTAACATAAAGTTGCTCGAGCGCAACAGCGGGCCCGGCCAACTCCAGCATCCCCTCCCATACCATATGGCACGCCCAAAGCCGATGAGAGCGCTACAGGTATCCGCTCACCTGAACGGCACGTCGCTTCCGACATTTGGGGCTCGAAAGGGAAATCTTTCGGCCCGCATAAATAGATTCCCCCTCTGGGCGACCTGGACACGTGAAAACGAGTACTTCGCCCGAGACATCCTCTGAAGTCTAGCCCCCGGGAGCGGAGCACCCTGTAGAACAAAACGAGCGTTTCGCTCGAGACATCCTCAACAAATTCTTCAAAACAAGCATGTGTTTCATCGATCGAAATTTCAAGACCAGCGAATCGCTCGGGACATTCTCACATTTCAATTCCGCCAGCCATCTACGAACTCGTTATGTATCGCAAAATAATTCCGCCAGCCCTCGTCGAACTTGGCAACGGGAAACAGGTTTACCATCAACACATCCTGGGCCCACTCCCTTTCCAAGAAAGAACACGGAGGGGGATCGACAACTACTATTCTGACATGAAAATTCAACAAAGCTGGCCGCATGTGTCAAACCTCTGGGCGCGTGACCAACGCATGGACTTTCACGGCTGAGAGGTGAGTGACAGACATGCTGAAGTTTCACGCTCTTCAGTCGGTTCTCTCTCGGCCACATCCTGGACACCAAGAGATACCAAGCGGCATGTAGTTGCAAGTGCGGACTAGTTACAACGCTTCCCTTATGGCACTTTGCTGGTGGCTCGAGCATACCACGGCGCGCTGCACAGACAGTTCGAGTCAAGACTGGCCAACCGTCGAAACGGGCGTTCCAGACGGCTTCACCGTAGTGGAAATATGGCCTGCGCGGTAAGCCCTGAAGTGAATTGTGCCAGCGAATGCAAAGAGCAGCCGATATGGACAAAATGATTCAAGGCAACGGCAAAACATGTGCGGATAGAAAGCGCACACGCGTTCCAAACACACACACACACACACACACACACACACACACACACACACACTTTTGTTGCGTCGGCGGCTGGGCAGAGGACGTCTGCTCCGGCGGATAGCCACACACACACACACACACACTTGCTGCGCAAACACCCGCCTCCCTGCAACACACGCACTCGCGAAAGCGCAATCGAGTCGCCCCGCACATCGAAAGCGAACATTGCACATCACAGCGTCCACCACGAACACCATGGCATGGCATGGACGGCCCTTGCACGGCCCTCTGGGACCGTCGGCGTGTGAGAGCCTGCGCGGATTGTCTGCGTCGTCTGCACAACCACAACGGGATGATCTCGTCAAATCACGGATTCGAACCGAGGCAGCGGCGGCACGACATCAAAGCAACCGCCTGCCCACTGCATAAGCAACTACACTATCCCCAAACGCTGCAGAGCTATGAACATTATGAAACTCCCATCGACACCCAATTACAACTCTCCCATCAACGTGTCGGGTCTCAAGCTTCCCGCACAATAGGAGACAAGATTGGTGGAGCGCATGCAGCATTGGAACTGCACCTAAACCTACCTCGTAAGCCCACCAACACACGCGAGCACTACGCACGGCACCACTGAGCTGTCTTCTGTAGCCAACCTCATGCAGCAATGACTGAAGTTGATGCCCTGGAAGTGGCAGCCTTCGCAACTCCTCGCCGCAAACTTTCGCTTCCGCGGCTGCCATGCTGCGCCAGCGGGGCGACGGCACCAACGCCAAAAGGCTGGTGGCACGGAGCGGTGCGACGGGCCAAGCACAAGGAATCGCTCGAGAGCTCCGCCGCCGCCACCCTCACAAGCACTTCAGCCACAATCACTGCCGACCAACCCTCAACCAGGGCGGTGATCGAAGCAAGGAGGGGGTGGGCGGGTGGGGTGGTCGACGGGTGGTGGATGGCGGCTGCTTGGTGGTTCGGTGGGCGAGTGGTGGGTCGGTGGTGGGTCGGTGGTGGGCGGTGAGTGGTGGGTGGTGGGCGGTGGTTGATGGATGGTGGGTGGTGAGCGGGCGGCAGGCAGCCCCAGCGTCGGCTCGATAGATCGAGTCGGATCGGCGCGGGCGTCGCAGCGGCAGGCATCGCCTGAAAGCCCGCTGCGCCAATCGAATCCGCAGGGATCGACGAATCCGAGCTGGATCGAAGCAGAGATCGGATCGCGCGAAGCGGGACCGGAGTCGAAATCGGAAGGCCGGATGGGACGAGGAAGAAGGAACAGGAGGCGATTGGCCCGACTTTCATCGTCGCCCGTCGTCGTGCGTCGCCGAGCACACGCTTTCGTCGCACGTCGTCATACACGTCGTCGCGCAAGTCCGCTTCCCCCTCGCGGCACACGTCGGCGCACGCGTCGTCGGACGTCGTCGACGTCGGTCGTCGTCGGCAGCGGGCCCCTTGTACGTAGCCCCTGCGGGACCCCGGGGGAGCCCAGGACGCCAAACGGAGGCCCCTGGAGGCTCCTGGGAGCCCTCGTCGTTGTCGCCACGCAGGAGAAGCTGGTCCAGACAAGCGCCGAGCATAGGCAAAGGCTGCAGAAGCCACAGCCAGGGCAAGAGACTTCACGGAACGGCACTCCAGAGGGTTCGGGCTGGCGATCGGGGCCCAGCCTGGGCTTACGGTGTGCCAGCCCACTTTGGCCTTGATCACCAGAAAGAGCTTCGAGCGCCGAGCAGGTATCGAAACTGGCGTGCTTTCACGCGTCGGGCCCTGGGAGGCGACACTCGCTCGACGCTTCGCCAGCGCGTCGGGCGGGCAGACACTGGGTGCTCGAAATTATTTCTGGAACGTGGTCCTTCAAGAATGACGAGAGCAGCACAAGCCTGGGCCTTCCTCTCACTCCCTCTGGAGCCCCTCGGGGCCCCGGCCCGCGAGGCCTCTCGAAGCCTCCACTCGGCCCCCGAGCTGTGGCCCCAGGAGGGCCCCCCTCGGCCCCCAGACGGCCCAGGGCGCGACGGGACACCCTCCGAGGGCCCCGCGACGAGGCCCGAAGCGCTCCTGGAGCATCGACGGCCCCACGAGGGCCCCTCGATGGCCCAGGAGCCCAGATGGTCCACATCGCCCAGGAGGCGGCCCATGGCCGGGCGACGGGCGCGCTGCAGGGCGCGCTCGCCCTCGGAGAGGACGAGGACACACAGGACGCCCGCTTCACGATTCAGTGCACATGCAGACAGGGGAAAAGGCAGGGAAGGCAAGGAGGAAACAGGGACCTCTCGACGCCCCAGGGTCACCGCCGTCGTCGTCGTCGTCGTCGTCGTCGTCGTCGTCGTCGTCGTCGTCGTCGTCGTCGTCGTCATCGTCGTCGTCGTCGTCGTCGTCGTCGTCGTCGTCGTCGTCCGTCTCGTCGGCCTCCGTCGTCGTCACCTGTGGCGCAGAGCGGCGGAGGCCACGATCCTGTGGATGGGGTGTCAAAACGTGGACCTCCCCTCAGCTCGGGAACTCCTTCGGAGGCCACGATCCTCGTAAGGGGTGCCAAACCTCTCCAAAGTCACGCCTGGGAGACGCGGCGCGGCCCGGGAGATTTGGCAACGATTCCTCAGGAACGATCCCAGGGACCAGGAGGAGGAGGAGGAGGAGGAGGAGGAGGAGGAGGAGGAGTTGCATGGAGGAGTCCCAAGAGGCCGAATGGGGCCTCAGGACACGCCCAGCCCGTGCAGGAGGGCACGGTGGCGGATTTCACGGAGGTCAACATCTCGGGCGTGTGGACGCGCCACCGAGCGTCGGGCCTCGATTGGACCGTGGACTCCATCGGGCCAGGCCACGCCAAGTGGAGCACCTTTCACAGCATACATGTGAGGGTTCGGGGAAGGAGAAGGTACCGATACCGCCACCCCACCGCCGCTGTGGCCCTCCTGGGCCTCCTGAAGTTCCCTCAGGTCCCTCGCTGCCACGGCCGGATTTGCCTTGAGATTCTGGCCAGAACGCACCCCAGGAGAGGTCCGTGGGGGTAGCGGTATCGGTACTTTTTTCGTCTCCCACAGGTGGTCCGCGGGCACACCTTGGCTGGCACGAGGTACTTGAATGTCTTCGTGCGGGGACTTGACAAGGCCAAGTTTGCAATCGGGGGCCTCCTCGGAGAGGACGACCACACCGCTTCGAGCACGCGCAGTATACGAGCGAGGGAGGTGCTTGTAGAACAGCGCGATGTTGGTCAGAGCACACTTGGAGGCCAGGGTCTTCGCTTCAGCGTGAGCAGGTGAGTTCGGGTTGCCGCGTTAGTTCTGGCAAGTCACCTAACCAGGAGTGCTTTGCGTGCGCGGCTGCCGGGGACAGTCCAAACAGAACACCTTAACCTGGCGAAGGCCCAACGATACGAGAGCCCGAATGGGACTCCGAAGTCCACCGCCGTGGCCTTCCACATCGAATCGGCGTGCCCTCGGGTCCTTTACCTAAGCCTTTGACCCTCAGCCCCCACTCCCGAGAGTTTGTTTTGGGGGCCTGGATTACAGCTTCAACCAGAAGGTCCAAGAGGGACCCGAGTCGCCGACAGATCGCCCCAGGACGCCAAGAGTGCTTCAAGACCGCCCAGGAGGCCTTCCATGAGGCCCAAGAGGCGTCACCAGAGGGCCCCGGGAGGCAGACTATGTTGATCATCTTGCTCTTTCGGTACGCCACTAAATCTGCGCCAGATTCCTCTCGCTTCGCGAGGTGCACGTCCGGATTGCGGAGAGCGCGGGCGTTTGGATCGTTTTGGAAGATGTGCGTCGTTTCTCGCGGGCATCGATTTCAAGAGACTTGGCTGATTTTGGGGAGCGCCCCCAAATCATCGCGCGCGCTTCGCGCGCGCAATGGTCCTAGCTAGGCTTGATAGGCTAACTCATGCAATCTCATTTTGGTCGCTTCTTGCGTCCAGGGACTCCCTTGGAGGCCCTGCGCAAGCCTCGGAATCGTATAGGAGGGGAAGTGCGGAAACGCAGAATTTTCCTTCGGTATTCAACGGTTCTTTTTGGGGAGGTGACGGGGGTCTGAATAGTGGTCTGTTGTGCAGGAGTAGACCCGGGGCCAAACTTGGAGAAAAAAAAAAATGTGGGATTTCCATGTTTTTCCAGTTCCTCGGCGCTGTTCGGCGCTATTTGTTGTTTGTGCCTCGTGGGTTTTGTTAGCCGGGCCCCTCAGGGGTGTGGGAGTTTCCGGAACCCCTGGGGGTTTTGGAGGCCTCTTGGAGGCTTGGAGAGCCGTCGGAAGTGCGTCTCGGGCTGCGCGGGAGCGTGTTGGGCCGTTCTTTACGCTCAGGGGGCTCCTTGTGTTCGTCTTCGGCTGTCCTTGTCTTGGGGGACCCCCGAGAAGCTGGGAGGCACGGTGCCGGCCAGATGTCAGGGGATGTGTGAGATCTCCATTGTTTGTTATTCGTTGTCGTCGTCCCACCCGCCACTGGCCGCGACCCACCCGCGACCCACCTGCGACCCA
Source organism: Prorocentrum cordatum (assembly GCA_963575745.1). Classification (NCBI taxonomy): domain Eukaryota; class Dinophyceae; order Prorocentrales; family Prorocentraceae; genus Prorocentrum; species Prorocentrum cordatum. The sequence goes on along the minus strand of CAUYUJ010016415.1, from coordinate 60,218 downwards.
CCTGCGACTCACCCGCGAGCCACCCCGCGACCCACCCCGCGACCCACCCCGCGACCCACCAGCGACCCACCTGCGACTCACCCGCGACCCACCCGCGACCCACGCGGGACTCACCCGCGACCCACCCGAGACATCCGCGACCCACCCGCGACCAACCCGCGACCCACCCGCGATCTACCCACTTGTTTTAACGAAAAGATTGTCGCCTGCGGGGAGCT
>CAUYUJ010016415.1:0-57500 GCA_963575745.1 Prorocentrum cordatum | reverse complement strand
CGTTTGAGGTCGGCAGAGAAGTTCCCGAGAGCTCCCGGGAATCCCCGGGAATTCCAAAGATTTCTCCAGAGTTCCCCGGAGTTCTCGGAAATTCCCGGGAAACCGGTCGTCTCGGCCCCTAAGAACCCTTCAACCTCTTCACCCTCAGGCGTGCAGGGCAGCATGAGCCTTGTTGCGCTTCCTGGAACTTTGTCTCTGACACCGCAGGTGGAGGCCCCCGGGAGAGCACAATCCGTGTGGGGCGTGCCGGAATTGGCGGGGGGACGCTATGTGAACACGGTCTTTCTCTGGGGCCGTGGCGTCTCGAGCTGGGCCTCCATGAGCTTTAGAATTTTGAAGATGTGTGATGCGAATCGGATGGTAGCATTCAGCTTTCGATGAGATGGCGGGCCGCGGAAAAGAAGGAGGGTTTCGAGAAGCCTCGTAGCCTGAGGAACTCACGAACCCAGGAACCCAGGAACCCAGTAACTTAGGAACCCAGGAACCCAGAAACCCAGGAACCCAGAAACCCAGGAACCTGGGAACCCAGGAACCCAGGAATCCAGGAACCCAAGGACCCAGGAACCGACCTAGAAACCCAGGAGCTCAGGCCCAGGAACTTAGCAAAATGGGGGGTCGAGGCAAATAGGGAGCGTTGCGGACGTGGCGGAATGTTTCGAGCAGGAAGAAGGGCACTCGCGTCCAGTCCTGGCGGGATCGAGCCTTGAGAGCGGGGAAGTTTTAGAATGGGTGGCAGATGTTCGACGGGCGCAGAGGATTTCGAGGGTTCTTCTTGGCGTAGGCCTCGCGCAGCCTCTTGGGGTAGTTCCGTGAAGGCTCTATGTTGTAGTTCTTGGTGTCAAAGGCTCGTTACAAGTGCCGATTCGTATTCCCCATGGTGGCCCCAGTTGGGGTCATCGCCATCTGGTTCATATTCCGTGGCGGCTGCTCTGATGCTGTCTTGGGTCGGTGGCGGGGCGCGTTGCCGTCCTCGCAGTTCCATTCGGATTTGCATGGGGTTGCGTTGACAATATGTTGGGGACTGGGAGCCGGCGGTAAACCGTCAACCAGGTTACTGCCGGGGAACCTCGTAGAGCTCTTTTCTTGCGCGGCGCTGCTCGGAACACATGGAGGAAGCTTTCTGAATCGTGAGCTATAGTAATACTGCAGCTACGGATCTGAAAAATACGCAGGCACGCGCGGCATAACCCAGTGACCTGAGGTCGGTTCTTCGCAGCTTGTGGGAGATTCAAAATTCGTTTTGAGAATCCAGATAGTTGCCCCCTGCAGTCGATCATGGCGCGTTCGATGGTGTAATCTTCAGGACTATAGGTGCATTATTTTGATCAAAACATTTCCCGGAACTGTCATTGCACGAAGCCAGGAAAATCCATTTTACGAGTTTTCAAGTTGACTTTGCAGAATACGTTCTCCTTCTTATGACACTCATTGGGCGTGTCGAGAGCTCTACGAAGGTCCCGGCGTGGTTGACTGTTTACCGCCTGGACGACCCGGCCTGGGCGGACAATGTGATGACCTGGGGTCGGTTTTTCTGAGATTCTGCGAGATTGTGGAATTCGTTTTGAGAACCGGTATTTCCACGCCTGAAGTGGTCTATGCCGCGTCTGCCAGTGAAATTCTCAGGTCAATATTACGATCAAAACACTGGGCGGAGACGACTTTGGATGAAAACCAAAAAATGTCTTTTCGAGTTGTTCAGCTCACGCTTGAGGAAGCTTCTTCCGGCAACCAGTTCGTTTTGAGTAACCGGTATCACCTCGTAGATCTTTCGCCTCGATGAGCTGTAGGAATTTCGGCGCGGGGTCCAGCTAGTTGGCCGACCGGCCCGGCCGGACAATGTCAGGACCTGGGGTATATTTTTCGAAGATTGTGAGAGATTGTGAAATTCGTTTTGAGGACCGGTATTTTTCGCCCCAAGAGGCCCCCAGGAGGCTCCCAAGAGGCCTCCAAGAGGCCCCCCAGAGGCGCCCAAGCGGCCCCAAGAGGCCCCCAAGAGGCCCCTAGGAGGCTCCCCAGAGGCCCCACGAGGCCTCAAGAGGCCCCCAAGAGGCCCCCCAGAGGCCCCAAGAGGCTCCCACGAGGCCCCAGGAGGCCCCCAAGAGGCCCCCAAGAAGCCCCCAAGAGGCCCCACGAGGCTCCAAGAGGCCCCCAAGAGGCCCCACGAGGAGCCCGAACGACTCACACCAGGACGAGGGGCCCGAACGACTCACACCACGAAGAGCCCGAACGACTCACACCACAAGGAGGGGCCCGAACGACTCACACCAGGACGAGGCGCCCGAACGACTCACACCACGAGGAGCCCGAAGGACTCACACCACGACGCGGGCCCCGAACGACTCACACCACGAGGAGCCCGAACGAGTCACACCAGGAGGAGGGGCCCGAACGACTCACACCAGGATGAGGGGCCCGAACAACTCACACCACGAGAAGCCCGAACGACTCACACCAGGACGAAGAGCCCGAACGACTCACACCACGAAGAGCCCGAACGACTCACACCAGGAAGAAGGGCCCGAACGACTCACACCATGACGAGAAACCCCAAACGACTCAAATCACGAGGAGCGCTTTCTCTCCCTCCTCCTCCGCCTCATCCTTCTCCCGCTCCCCTCACAAGGAGGATGTACAAGGTGGCGGGAGGAAGGAGGAACAAGGGAGATATGCGGGGCCAAGCGGACACACGCCTGAAAAACACGACTGTCGGCATGCTTCGCGAGAGTTGCTGCTGTGAAATGGGCTGGTGGGGATACGCGAAGCGTAAAGAATTCGTTTTGAGGACTGGTATTTTTCGCACCTGTAGTGGGTTATGCTGCGTCTGCCAGTGAAAGTCTCAGGTCCGTAGCTGCAGCATTACTATCAAAACAATTAAAGCAACCGACTGTAAACTGGGAACCGGCGGTAAACCGTCAACCTGCTTACCGCCGGGAACCTCGTAGAGATCTTTTTTTGCACGGCGATCGTCGGAACACATGAAGAAAGCTTCTGGAGCGAGAAACGAAAAAAAACTAAAAATCACGTTTTTCTGTTTTTTCCAACGTCAGTTCCTGGAAATCTTTTGATAGTAATATTGCACCTACGGGCCTAAGAATTTAACTGGCAGACGCGGCATAACCCACTACACGGAAAATACCGGCTCTCAAAATGAATTGTTAAATATCTTTCAAATATTCGCAAAACCGACCCCAGGTCATCACATTGTCTCTTGAGGCCGGGTCGGCCAACTAGCTCCACCCCGCGCCGGAATTCCTCTAGCTCATCGATGCCGAAGAGCTCCACGAGGTATTAATGGATTTCTCTCGGTTCCAAATCAGTAGCTCTTCTACAGCCGAGTCAAGTGCAGAAAACCGAGAGCACCTATGAAGATCACTTGTATAATACGAATTGGTTCGCGGACCTAGCTCGAGTAGCAGACTGCTCAAAAACGTGAGCGAAGCTTCTCAAGAGAGCGCAAGGAGAAAATACAAATAGTTTTGTCTCGAGTAGCAGACTGTTTAGACCTCTTAAACAAGCGTGCCTCATGATTCTGAATCGTTTTATGCCAATATGAGCACTATAGCTGTCCTTAATCTCGAATTACGTATATAAAACCGTCAACGCGTGTCGAGATGACTGAAACCCGCCGACAGTTCCCTCAAGTCTTTTGATAGGAATATAGCAGCTACGGACCTGAGAATTTAACTGGCAGACGCGGCATAATCTACTGCACGTGAGAAAAACCGACCCCAGGTTACCACATCCTCTCTTTTGGTCGGGCCGGCCAACTAGCTCTACCCTGCGCCGGAATTCCTCTCAGCTCTTTGCTGAAGAGCTCTACAAGGTATGAAAACCAAAAACCCTGTTTTTTTCTAATTTTTCAGCTCACGCTTGAGGAGGCACCTCCCACTGGGCGCCGGCGGTAAACCGTCAACCTTTCTTACCGCCGGGGGACTCGTAAAGCTGCCTGCCAATATATAATGTGAAAAAATTGCACAGAACGAATAGTTTTTCAGCCCAAGCGATTTCAGACCTCTCCGCCCCCGACGCCCCTGGATTGTCTTCTGTACGAGCTCTCTAGCTCTCCTACAGCCCGAGTTACGTGCGTGAATCGACAGCACCTCTCAAGATGACTCGAACAATACGAATAGTTTGGCAAACCTAGCTCGAGTGTCAGACCGAGTTCAGACCTCTGAATGCGACAGGCGGACGCGTCTGATGTCTCCCAATTGATTCCTGTGATTACCAGCCCTGCAGCCCCCCTGAAGCCCGAGTTAAGTGCAGAAAACCGACAGTACCTCTCAGGATGACTCGAACAATACGAATAGTTTCGCGTATCTAGTTCGGGCAGCAGACCGAGTTCCGAGCTCTCGATTCGACAGGCGGACGCGCCTGATGCTTCCGAATCGATTCCTGTGACTACCAGACCTGCAGCCGCGCTACAGCCCGAGTTAAGTACAGAAAACCGACGGCAGCACTCAAGATGACTCGAATAATACGAATAGTTTCGCGATTCTAGATCGGGCAGCAGACCGAGTTCAGAGCTCTGGATTCAACAGACGAACGCGACTGATGATTCTGAATCGGTTCCTGTAAGTATCAGCTCTGTAGCTGCCATATAGCTCGAGTTATGCACAGAAAACCGAGAGCGCCTGTCACGATGACTCGAATAATACGAATAGGTTTGCAGACCTAGCTCGGCTAGCAGACCGAGTTCAGACCTCTGAATGCAACAGACGAACGCGCTTGATCATTCTGAATCGATAAGGTGTGCTTACCAGCTCTGTAGCTGTCCTATATCTCGAGTTAAGTCCAATATACCGAGAGCGCGTTTCAAGATGACTCGAAACGGCCGATCCCGCCTGGACGCTTTTTGGCAGTGGAAAGTCCCCGATCGAGCTGAGATCAAGATGGCGAGCGGGAATAAGATCGAATATCACGGGAAAAAATACTGGAGCTAAAACGAATTGAGGAATTTCGAGAACAAAATTTTCAACCGACCAAAAATCACCAAAAGGTCCGTCGAGATTTTTCTTGCCAACTAGCTCTCCAGCGCCCCCGGAATTACTCTTAAGCTTCCAGCAAGAACTTGCTAAGGGAAGCTCTACGAGATACTGGGCGCCGGCGGTAAACCGTCAACTGGCACCGGCGGTGAACCGTCAACTGGCACCGGCGGTGAACCGTCAACCTCGTCACCGCCGGGAACCTCGTAGAGCTCCTTTCACACGTGAGAGTGCTCAGAGTCGGAAGGGAGAGCTTCTGGAGGCATTTCTCGAAATTGAACATTGATTTTTTTCATGTTGAAAAAAGGTTGGTTGCTCCAAGTGTTTTGGTAGTAAAAGTGCGCCTAGAGAGCTCATATCAAGACGCAGAAGCCCTCATAGTTGTTCACAGGTGCGAAAAATCTGGTTCCTCAAAATAAATTGTCAAATATCTTTCAAAACTTAGGAAAACCAACCGAAAGTTGTCACATTGTCTCTTTTGGTCGGGTCGGCCAACTGGCGCCGGCGGTGAACCGTCAACCTCGTCACCGCCGGGAACCTCGCAGAGCTCATTTTACGCGTAGAGAGCTCAGAGTCGGAAGAGAGAGCTTCTGGAGGCATTTCCCGAAAGATTGAACATTCATTTTTTCATGTCGACATGAAGTTGGTTCCCCCAAGTGTTTTGATAGTGAATGTGCGCCTAGAGCTCATACTGGGCGCCGGCGGTAAACCGTCAACCTTTCTTACCGCCGGGGGACTCGTAGAGCTTCCTGACAATATACAATGTTGAAAAAATGCAGAGAACGAATAGTTTTTCAGCCCAAGCGATTTCAGACTCTCGATGCAACAGCCGAACGCTCCCGATGCTTCTGGATTGTGTTCTCTACGAGCTCTGTAGCTCTCCTACAGCCCGAGCTACGCGCGTAAATCGACAGCACCTCTAAAGATGACTCGAAGAGTACAAATACTTTGGCAAATCTAGCTCGAGCAGACCGAGTTTAGACCTCTGAATACGACAGGCGGACGCGTCTGATGTCTCCCAATCGATTCCTATGATTACCAGCCCTGCAGCCCCCCTGCAGCCCGAGTTAAGTGCAGAAAACCAACAGCAACTCTGAGGATGACTCGAACAATATGAATAGTTTCGCGGACCTAGTTCGGGCAGCAAGCCGAGTTCCGAGCTCTGGATTCGACAGGCGGACGCGCCTCATGTCTTCAAATCGATTGCTGTGACTACCAGCACTGTAGCCCCTCTACAGTCCGGGTTAAGTACAGAAAACCGACAGCACCTCTCAAGAATAGTTTCACGAATCTAGATCGGACAGCAGACCGAGTTCAGAGCTCTGGATTTAACAGACGAACGCGACTGATGATTCTGAGTCGGTTTCTGTAAATATCAGCTCTGTAGCTGTCATATAGCTCGGGATAAATACAGAAAACCGAGAGCGCCTGTCAAGATGACTCGAATAATATGTATAGGTGTGCGGACCTAGCTCAGCTAGCAGACCGAATTAAAACTTCTGGATGCAACAGACGAACGCGCCTGATCATTCTGAAACGATAAGGTGTGCTTACCAGCTCTGTAGCTGTCCTGTATCTCGAGTTAAGTCCAATATACCATGAGCGCGTATCAAGACGACTCGAAACGGCCGATCCCGTCTGGACGCTCTTTGGCAGTAAAAGGTCCCGCAAGATGGCAAGCGGAAATAAGATCCAATATCACGGGAAAAACACTAGAGCTCTAACGAATAATTGAATTTCGAGAACAAAATTTTCAACCGACCAAAGTCAGCAAAAGGTCTGTCGAGATTTTTCTTGTCAACTAGCTCTCCAGCGCCCCGGAATTACTCTTAAGCTTCCGGCAATAACTTGCTAAGGGAAGCTCTACGAGTTATTAAGACGCAGCGGCCCTCATAGTCGTTTACAGGTGCGAAAAATCTGCTTCCTCAAGATGAATTGTCAAATATCTTTCAAATCGTGGCAAAACCGACCCAAAGTCATCACATCTTCTTTTCTGGCTGGGTCGGCTAACTGGGAACCGGCGGTAAACCGTCAATCTGGTTACCGCCAGAAACTTCGTAGAGCTCTTTTTTTGCACGGCGATCCTCGGAACACATGAGGAAAGCTTGGAACAGGAAACGAAAAACTCGGAAAATCACGTTTCTCTGTTTTTATCCAAGGTCGGTTCCTCCAAGTGTTTTGATAGTAATACTGCACCCACGGACCTGAAAATTTGACTGGCAGATGCGGAATAACCAACTACAGGTGCGAAAAAACTGGTTTCTCAAAATAAATGGTCAAATATTTCTTAAATCAAAGCAAGACCGACCAAAGTCATCACATTGTCTCTTAAGGTCGGTTCGGCCAACTAGCTCCACCCCGCGCCTAGCTCATCGATGCCGGAGAGCTCCACGAGGTACGACTTGTTAGAACTGCAAAATCGGCTGAGCCATGCCGCGGAAGATATGATCGCGTCCCTTTTCGACATTTCGCCAACTAGCTCCACCCTGTCGCCGTTCCTCTAGCTCTCTCCCATCAGAGCTCTACAAGGCACTGGGCGCCGGCGGTAAACCGTCAACCTGTCTTACCGCCGGGGGACTCGTAGAGCTTCCTGACAATGTATAATGTCAAACAAAAATTGCAGAGAACGAATATTTTTTCAGCCCAAGCGATTTCAGACCTCTCGATGCAACAGCCGAACGCCCCCGATGCTTCTGGATTGTCTTCTGTACGAGCTCTGTAGCTCTGCTACAGCCCGAGATACGTGCGCAAATCGACAGCACCTCTCAAGATGACTCGAAAAATACGAATAGTTTGGCAAATCTAGCTCGAGTAAGACCTCTGAATGCGACAGGCGGACGCGTCTGATGTCTCCGAATTGATTCCTGTGATTACCAGCCCTGCAGCCCCCCCCTTAAGCCCGAGTTAAGTGCAGAAAACCGACAGCATCTCTCAGGATGACTCGAACAATACAAATAGTTTCGCGGACCTAGTTCGGGCAGCAGACCGAGTTCCGAGCTCTGGATTCGACAGGCGGACGCGCCTGATATCTTCGAATCGATTCCTGTGACTACCAGTACTGTAGCTCCCGTACAGCCCGAGTTAAGTACAGAAAACCGACAGCAGCTCTCAAGATGACTCGAATAATACGAATAGTTTCGCGATTCTAGATCGGGCAGCAGACCGAGTCCAGAGCTCTGGATTCAACAAACGAACGCGACTGATGATTCTGAATCGGTTTCTGTAAGTATCAGCTCTGTAACTGTCATATAGCTCGAGTTAAGTACAGAGAAAGCCGAGCGCCTGTCAAGATGACTCGAATAATACAAATAGGTTTGCGAACCTAGCTTGGTTAGCAGACCGAAATGAGACCTCTGGATGGAACAGCCGGACGCGCCCGATCATTCTGAATCGATGAGGTGCTTACCAGCTCTGCAGCTGTCCTGTATCTCGAGTTAAGTCCCATATACCAACAGCGCGTATCAAGATGACTCGAACCGGCCGATCCCGCCTGGACGCTTTTTGGCAGTAAAAGGTACCCGGTCGAGCTGAGCTCAAGATGGCGAGCGGGAATAAGATCGAATATCACGGGAAAAAATACTAGAGCTCAAACGAATGGTTGAATTTCGAGAACAAAATTTTCAACCGACCAAGTCATCAAAAGGTCCGTCGAGATTTTTGTTGCCAACTAGCTCTCCAGCGCCCCGGAATTACTCTTAATATTCCATCGATTACTTGCTAAGGGAAGCTCTACGAGTTACTAGAAGTGCAAGCAGGCGCCTGAAAGAACTAGAAGTGCAAGCAGATAGCTTCTGATGGCATTTTCTGTAGAACTGGAAAATTGCATTTTTGGACTGTCAACGCGAAGTCGGTCCCTGGCTTCGCTCGGAAGAACTCTTCGACGGAGCGAACTGAGAATTTCTGAAGTAACTTCTGTGAAAGCAGCCCGAACGAATTGTTAGAACTGCAAAATCGGCTGAGCCAGGCCGCAGATCGCGTCCCTTTTCGACTTGGCAGCGTCCAACTGGGCGCCGGCGGTAAACCGTCAACCTGTCTTACCGCCGGGGGACTCGTAGAGCTTCCTGACAATTTATAATGTCGAAAAAAAAATGCAGAGAACGAATAGTTTTTTAGCCCAAGCGATTTCAGACCTCTCGATGCAACAGCCGAACGCCCCCGATGCTTCTGGATTGTCTTCTGTACGAGCTCTGTAGCTCTCCTACAGCCCGAGTTACGTGCGTAAATCGACAGCACCTCTCAAGATGACTCGAACAATAGGAGTAGTTTGGCAAACCTAGCTCGAGTATCAGACCGAGTTCAGACCTCTGAATGCGACAGGCGGACGCGTCTGATGTCTCCGAATCGATTCCTGCGATTACCAGCCCTGCAGCCCCCCTACAGCCCGAGTTGAGTGCAGAAAACCGACAGCACCTCTCAGGATGACTCGAACAATACGAATAGTTTTGCGGACCTCGGGCAGCAGACCGAGTTCCGAGCTCTGGATTCGACAGGCGGACGCGCCTGATGTCTCCAAATCGATTCCTGTGACTACCAGCACTGTAGCCCCCCCACAGCCCAAGTTAAGTACCGAGCATCGATGAGCACCTCTCAAGATGACTCGAATAATACGAATAGTTCTGCGATTCTAGATCGGGCAGTAGACCGAGTCCAGAGCTCTGGATTCAACAGACGAACACGACTGATGATTCTGAATCGGTTTCTGTAAGTATCAGCTCTGTAGCTGTCATATAGCTCGAGTTAAATACAGAAAACCGAGAGCACCTGTCAAGAAGACTCGAATTCTAAGAATAGGTTTGCGGACCTAGCTCGGCTAGCAGACCGAGTTCAGACCTCTGGATGCAACAGACGAACGCGCCTGATCATTCTGAATCGACAAGGTGTGCTTACCAGCTCTGTAGCTGTCCTACAGCTCGAGTTAAGTCCAATATACCGAGAGCGCGTTTCAAGATGACTCGAAACGGCCGATCCCGCCGCAGTGCTTTTTGGCAGTAAACGGTACCCGATCGAGCTGAGATCAAGACGGCGAGCGGGAATAAGATCGAATATCACGGGAAAAAATACTAGAGCTCTAACGAATGGTTGAATTTCGAAAACAAAATTTTCAACCGACCAAAAGTCACCAAAAGGTCCGTCGAGATTTTTCTTGCCAACTAGCTCTCCAGCGCCCCGGAATTACTCTTAAGCTTCCAGCATTAACTTGCTAAGGGAAGCTCTACGAGTTACTGGGCGCCGGCGGTAAACCGTCAACCTTTCTTACCGCCGGGGGACTCGTAGAGCTTCCTGACAATGAATAATGTCGAAAGAAAATTGCAGAGAACGAATAGTTTTTCAGCCCAAGCGATTTCAGACCTCTCGATGCAACAGCCGAACGCCCCCCGGTGCTTCTGGATTGTCTTCTGTACGAGCTCTGTAGCTCTGCTGCAGCCCGAGTTACGTGCGTTAATCGACAGCACCTCTCAAGATGACTCGAACAAAACGAATAGTTTGACAAATCCAGCTCGAGTATCAGACCGAGTTCAGATCTCTGTATGCGACAGGCGGACGTGTCTGATGTCTCTGAATCGATTCCTGTGATTACCAGCCTGCAGCCCCCCTGCAGCCCGAGATAAGTGCAGGAAGCCAACAGCATCTCTCAGGATGACTCGAACCATACAATAGTTTCGCGGACCTAGTTCGGGCTACAGACCGAGTTCCGAGTTCTGGATTCGACAGCCGAACGCGCCTGATATCTCCAAATCGATTCCTCTCACCACCAGCACTGAACCCCCCTACAGCCCGAGTTAAGCGCAGAAAACTGACAGCACCTCTCAAGATAACTCGAACCATACGAACAGTTTCGCGGTTCTAGATCGGGCAGCAGACCGAGTTCAGAGCTCTGGATTCAACAGACAAATGCGACTGATGATTCTCAATCGGTTTCTGTAAGTATCAGCTCTGTAGCTGTCCTATAGCTCGAGTTAAATACAGAAAACCGAGAGCACCTGTCAAGATGACTCGAATTCTAAGAATAGGTTTGCGGACCTAGCTCGGCTAGCAGACCGAGTTCAGACCTCTGGATGCAACAGACGAACGCGCCTGAGCATTCTGAATCGATTAGGTGTGCTTACCAGCTCTTTAGCTGTCCTATATCTCGAGTAGTCCAATATACTGACAGCGCGTATCAAGATGACTCGAAACGGCCGATCCCGCCTGGACGCTTTTTGGCAGTAAAAGGTACCCGATCGAGCTGAGATCAAGATGGCGAGCGGGAATAAGATCGAATACCACGGGAAAAAATACTAGAGCTCTAACGAATGGTTGAATTTCGCGAACAAAATTTTCAACCGACCAAAAGTCACCAAAAGGTCCGTCGAGATTTCTCTTGCCAACTAGCTCTCCAGCGCCCCGGAATTACTCTTAAGCTTCCAGCAACAACTGGGCGCCGGCGGTAAACCGTCAACCTTTCTTACCGCCGGGGGACTCGTAGAGCTTCCTGACAATATATAATGTCGAAAAAATGCAGAGAACGAGTAGTTTTTCAGCCCAAGCAATTTCAGACCTCTCGATGCAACAGCCGAACGCCCCCGATGCTTCTGGATTGTCTTCTGTACGAGCTCTGTAGCTCTGCTGCAGCCCGAGTTACGTGCGTAAATCGACAGCACCTCTCAAGATGACTCTAACAAAACGAATAGTTTGGCAACCCAGCTCGAGTATCAAACCGAGTTCAGACCTCTGAATGCGACAGGCAGACGCGTCTGATGTCTGCGAATCGACTCCTGTGATTACCAGCCCTGCAGCCCCCCTACAGCCCGAGTTAAGTGCAGGAAACCGACAGCACCTGTCAGGATGACTCGAACCATACAATAGTTTCGCGGACCTAGTTCGGGCTACAGACCGAGTTCCGAGCTCTCGCTCCGACAGGCGGACGCGGCTGATCTCTTCAAACCGATTCCTGTGACCACCAGCACTGTAGCTTCCCCCCCAGCCCGAGTTGAGTGCGGAAAAAAACCGACAGCACCTCTCGAAATGACTCGAACAATACGAATAGTTTCGCGATTCTAGATCGGGCAGCAGACCGAGTTCAGAGCTCTGGATTCGACAGAAAAATGCGACTGGTGATTCTGAATCGGTTCCTGTAAGTATCAGCTCTGTAGCTGTCATATAGCTCGAGTTAAGTACAGAAAACCGAGAGCGCCTGTCAAGATGACTCGAATAATACGAATAGGTTTGCGGACCTAGCTCAGCTAGCAGACCGAGTTCAGACCTCTAGATTCAACAGGCGAACGCGCCTGATCATTCTGCATCGAAAAAACTCGAGTTATGTTCAGGAAACCGTCATCACGTGTCAAGGTGACTTGAAACGGCCGATCCTGTCTGCCTGCTTTTTGGCAGTAAAAGGTACCCAATCGATCTGAGATCAAAATGGCGAGCGGAAATAAGATCGAATATCATGGGAAAAATACTAGAGCTCTAACGAATGTTCAAATTTTGAGAACAAAATTTTCAACCGACCAAAAGTCACCAAAAGGTCTGTCGAGATTTTTCTTGCCAACTAGCCCTCCAGCGCGCCAGAATTACTCTTAAGCTTCCAGCAATAACTTGCTAAGGGAAGCTCTACGAGTTACTTGCTAAGGGAAGCTCTACGAGTTACTGGGTGTCGGCGGTAAACCGTCAATCTTTAATACCGCCGGGGGACTCGTAGAGCTTCCTGACAACATATAATGTCGAAAAAAAATACACAGAAAAAATAGTTTTTCGGTCTAAGCAATTTCAGACCTCTCGGATGCAACAGCCGAACGCCCCCGATGCTACTGGATTGTCTTCTGTACGAGCTCTGCAGCTCTCCTACAGCCCAAGTTACGTGCGTAAATCGACAGCACCTCTCAAGATGACTCGAACAATACGAATAGTTTGGCAAACCTAGCTCGAGTATCACACCGAGTTCAGACCTCTGCATGCGACAGGCGGACGCGTCTGCTGTCTCTGAATCGATTCCTTTGATTACCAGCCCTGCAGCCCCCCCCTACAGCCCGAGTTAAGTGCAGGAAACCGACAGCACCTCTCAGGATGACCCGAACCATACGAATAGCTTCGCGGACCTAGTTCGGGCAGTGGACCGAGTTCTGAGCTCTGGATTCGAAAGGCGGACGCGCCTGATCTCTCCAAACCGATTCCAGTGATTGCCAGCCATGCAGCCCCCCTACAGCCCGAGTAAAGTGCAGAGAACCGACAGCATCTCTCAAGATGAATCGAACAATACGAATAGTTTCGCGATTCTAGATCGGGCAGCAGACCGAGTTCAGAGCTCTGGATTCTGAAGACAAGCGCTACTGATGATTATGTCATTGATTTCTGTAAATCTCAGCTCTGTAGCTGTCCTATGGTTCGAGTTAAGTACATAAAGCCGAGAGCGTCTGTCAAGATGACTCACATAATTCGAATAGGTTTGAGGACCTAGCTCGGCTATCAGACCGAGTTCAGACCTCTGGATTCAACAGCCGAACGCGCCTGATAATTCTGAATCGATTAGCTGTGCTTACCAGCTCTGTAGCTGTCCTGAAGCTCGAGTTATCTTGAGAAAAGCGTCACCACGTGACAGGATGACCCGAAACGGGCGATCCCGCCTGGACGTTGTTTGGCAGTAAAAGGTACCCGATCGAGCTGAGATCAAGATGGCGAGCGGGAATAAGATCGAATATCACGGGACAAAGATACTAGAGCTCTAACGAATGGTTCAATTTCGAGAACAAAAGTCATCAAAATGTCCGTCGAGATTTTTCTTGCCAACTAGCTCGCCAGCGCCCCAGAATAACTCTCAAGCTTCCAGCAATAAATTGATAAGGGCAGCTCTACAAGTTACTTGGTAGCATCCAAAACCCGGAGAGCAAAGAGGGGACACACCGGAAAGCCTTGCCTGGCAAACCCACTTGGCAGCGTCCAAAAACCGGAGAGCAACTGGCGCCGGGGGTGAACCGTCAACCTGGTCACCGCCGGGAACCTCGTAGAGCTCCTTGTACGCGTAAGAGTGCTCAGCATCAAAAGAGAGGGCTTCTGGAAGCATTTCTCGAAAAAGAGAAAACATGATTTTTTTCAGGTCGACATAAAGTTGGTTTCGCCAAGTCTTTTGATAGTAAAAGTGCAGCTAAAGAGCTCATATTAAGACGCAGAGGCCCTTATAGTCGTTCACAGGTGCGAAACATCTGCTTTCTCAACATAAATGGTCAAATATCTTTCAAATATTCGCAAAACCACCCAAAAGTTGTCACATTGTCCGCCCCGGCCGGGTGGGCCAAATGGGCGCCGGCGGTAAACCGTCAACCTTTGTTACCGCCGGGGGACTCGTAGAGCTTCCTGACAACACATAATGTCGAAAAAAATTACACCGAAAAAATCGTTTTTCCGCCCAAGCAATTTCAGACCTCTCGGATGCAACAGCCGAACGCCCCCGATGCTTCTGGATTGTCTTCTGTACGAGCTCTGTAGCTCTCCTACAGCCCAAGTTACGTGCGTAAATCGACAGCACCTCTCCAGATGACTCGAACAATACGAATAGTTTGGCAAACCTAGCGAGTATCACACCGAGTTCAGACCTCTGCATGCGACAGGCGGACGCGTCTGATGTCTCTGAATCGATTCCTGTGATTACCAGCCCTGCAGCCCCCCCCTACAGCCCGAGTTAAGCAGGAAACCGACAGCACCTCTCAGGACGACTCGAACAACACCAACAGCATCTCTCAAGATGACTCGAGCAATACGAATAGTTTCGCGAAGCTAGATCGAGCAGCAGACCGAGTTCAGAGCTCTGGATTGGACAGACAACGGCCACTGGTGAGTCTGAATCAGATTCTGTACGTATCAACTCTGTAGCTGTCCTGTAGCTTGAGTTAAGTACAGAAAACCGAGAGCGCATGTCAAGATGACTCGAATAATAGGAATAGGTTTGCGGACATAGCTCGGCTAGCAGACTGATTTCAGACCTCTGGAATCAACAGGCGAACGCGGCTGATCATTCTGAATCGATTAGCTGTGCTTACCAGCTCTCTAGCTATCCTGAAGCTCGAGTTATCTTGAGAAAACCGTCACCGCATAACAAGATGACCCTGCCCGTGTGCTTTTTGGCAGTAAATAGTACCCGATCGAGCTGAGATCAAGATGGCGAGCGGGAATAAGATCGAACATCACGGGAAAAAATACGAGAGCTCTAACGAATGGTTGAGTTTCAAAAACAAAATTTTCAACCGACCAAAAGTCACCAAAAGGTCCGTCGAGATTTTTCTTGCGAACTGGGCGCCGGCGGTAAACCGTCAACCTTTATTACCGCCGGAGACTCGTAGAGCTTCCTGACAACATAAAATATCGAAAGAAATACACAGAAAAAATAATTTCTCAGCCCAAGCAATTTCAGATCTCTCGGATGCAACAGCCGAACGCCCCCGATGCTTCTGGATTGTCTTCTGTACGAGCTCTGTAGCTCTCCTACAGCGCGATTTACGTGCGTACATCGACAGCACCTCTCGAGATGACCCGAACAATAGGAATAGTTTGGGAAACCTAGCTCGAGTATCAGACCGAGTTCAGACTGGGCGCCGGCGGTAAACCGTCAACCTTCCGCCGGGGACTCGTAGAGCTTCCTGACAACATATAATGTCGAAAAAAATTACACGGAAAAAATGGTTTTTCAGCCCAAGCAATTTCAGATCTCTCGGATGCAACAGCCAAACGCCCTGGATGCTTCTGGATTGTCTTCTCTACGAGCTCTGTAGCTCTCCTACAGCGCGATTTACGTGCGTACATCGACAGCACCTCTCGAGATGACCCGAACAATAGGAATAGTTTGGGAAACCTAGCTCGAGTATCAGACCGAGTTCAGACTGGGCGCCGGCGGTAAACCGTCAACCTTCGTTACCGCCGGGGGACTCGTAGAGCTTCGTGACAACATATAATGTCGAAAAAAAATTACACGGAAAAAAATAGTTTTTCAGCCCAAGCAATTTCAGACCTCTCGGATGCAACAGCTGAACGCCCCAGATGCTTCTGGATTGTCTTCTGCACGAGCTCTGTAGCTCTTCTACAGCCCGAGTTACGTGCGTAAATCGACAGCACCTCTCAAGATGACTCGAACAATACGAATAGTTTAGCAAATCTAGCTCGAGTATCAGACCGAGTTCAAACCTCTGCATGGGACAGGCAGACGCGTCTGATTTCTCTGAATCGAATCATGTGATTGCCAGCCCTGCAGCCCCCCTAGAGCCCGAGTTATGCAGAAAACCGATAGCATCTCTGAGGATGACTCAAACAATACGAATAGTTTCGCAGATCTAATTCGGGCAGTAGACAGAGTTCGGAGCTCTGGACTCGGAAGGCGTACGCGCCTCATCTCTCCGAATCGATTCCAGTGATTACCAGCTATGCAGCCCCCCTAGAGCCCGAGTTAAGTGCAGAGAGCCGACAGCATCTCTCAAGATGACTCGACAATACGAATAGTTTCGCGATTCTAGATCGGAGAGCAGACCGAGTTCAGAGCTCTCGATTCACCAGACAACGGCCACTATGATTCTGAATCAGATTCTGTACGTATCAGCTGAGATCAAGATGGCGAGCGGGAATAAGATCGAATTTCACAAGAAAAAACTAGAGCTCTAACAAATGGCTGAATTTCGAGAACAAAATTTTCAACTGACCAAAAATCATCAAAAGGTCCGTCGAGATTTTTCTTGCCAAATAGCTCTCCAGCGCCCGGAACTGGCGCCGGCGGTGGACCGTCAACCTGGTCACCGCCGGGAACCTCGTAGAGCTCCTAGCACGCGTAAGAGTGCTCAGCATCAAAAGAGAGGGCTTCTGGAAGCATATCTCGAAAAAGAGAAATCACGATTTTTTCATGTCGACATAAAGTTGGTTCCGCCAAGTGTTTTGATAGTAAAAGTGCATCTAGAGAGCTAATACTGGGCGCCGGCGGTAAACCGTCAACCTGGTTTGTTTGTTTGTTTGGACTCGCGTTCCCAGCTGAGTGCAGCTGGGCGAGGACCGGCCCCGCAGAAGCACACGGGCAGCGCTGAGCAGCGCTTCGGCTGCCGACAATTCACATTCTGTGACTGTAGCTCCTTCGAGGAGCCACGCGGCCTCGGCCACATCCCTCCAAACGAGGGGCACGGCACTAGAAACAGCAAACTCATGCCCAGCAGGGAAGGGGCCCACGGTTCTCGCGGAAGCGATGCCTATCTCACTGGGATTGCACTGAGTATTGATTAAGCCGATCTGAAGCCAGAAACCACATCCTGATCCTTGCTGGTCAACCCCGCCATCAAAGCCTCCCCTGATAGCGAACGGTAAGAGATAAGTTTCGAATGGATATAGATAACAATGAGTTCTGTAGAATGTGCGGCCACATCTGGCCTCATGCGTCAATTCATCCGCTCGTGTATTGTCCTCCCTGAATTCATGTCTCCATATCTCACGTCCCAAGGCAGCAGGCCTCAGATTGAAACACGCAGCGAGCTCAAAGGTACAATCAATCATGGCAGCTGTCCTCTTGCAGCAGCCACGATTCTCACATCTCCATTTCCCCTGTAGCCAGGAGCAGATAAGTAATGAGTCACCCTTGAACTCAGCAGCAAAACCCTCTGAGGATATATCCCACACAGTCGCACGTTCCTGGATCATAGCATAACGTATTGCAAGCTTGGCGGACTCTTTGGGGTCGTACTTGGGGTGCAGAGGGTTGGTCGCGATGTCGACCGCCTCAGTATCGGCCTTCTCTCGAGCCTCAGGGGAGCCTCGAGGTCCATTAGGAGAGCCCTTCCAAGACACCACAAAGTAATCATAGACATTAGTTTTGTTGTATTGTGTAAGGAGTTGCTTCCATACCTCCAAGAACTGAACCCAATCGCCCCGTACAGACTCCCACCACTCTTCCCCAAAGAACTGAATGTAGGGGAACTGCCAAGACCGACCGCCCACAGACACAGGGCCTCCACGAAGCCGCTTGCCCGAACTAGATAAGGCCCTGTTGCCGTGTTGTCGTAGAACCTCTGTTATTGTGTCGCGAGCCGTGACCCAGCCCATATTGTACATCATAAGCGCACATCGGGAGTCTCGAAAGGCCCTCCTCCCCTTTGAGACGGCAAGTGGCTCGTCTCTGAGAGTGTGGGCAGCTCCCTCTCCAGAGGGCATCGGCTGTGAGCGGGCAATGGAACAGGCGACCTGCGAGCAAAGATCCCCCAACCGCCTCTCCATATCCGTAATCCGCCCCTCCACCTCCATCACAGTCGCTGCAGGTACATCCTCCCCCCGTCCATCCGCAAAGCGAACACGTTTAGCACGTTGAGTCGTTGATCCCTCCACCTCAACCTCCGTCCTTGCTGTCCTATCCTCCTCCAAAGATAGTAAATATTGCCTCGTGGAGCGCATCATGCCCCAGCTCTTCCAACACAGCATCTGCACAGCCGACGGGAAACCCCCGTCGCAGAAGATTGTCCTGACTCGTGTCAGTGCAGCTGGCCGCCATACCTCCCACCCCACATCTCCTGGCTTCCTCCTCCCTGACATTCTCAGAAGACACATACCCTCGAACGCATGGATAACCCTCACACACTCACTGTCAATCGTGATGGCCTCTGCTGCATAAAAGACGGCTCTGCACAGTCGATTGATATCGACGAAACTTCTTCACCAGAGGCAGCGCCCTGCACGTAAAATACTGCACCTGCGCAAAGAATGCCCTTCGGGCCTGCTGGACGCGCCCCTGCACATCCGTGTGGGTAGAAGTGAAACTTCTGGGAATCTGATATCCCAGCACATTCAAGCTCTCAACATGCTTGAAAGGTACAATCCGCGAGCCAATCTGAACCGTGACCGTATCAGTGTACTGAGTACCACACACCATCATCTCTAGACTCTCCTCCTTCCACTCCATCCCCCAATCCCTGAGAGCAGTAGTGAAGGCAGTGGCCGCTACCTGCGCCTCCGATGCTGACTTGGCGGCCAGAAAAATATTGTCAGCCCAGAGAGCATGATTCCAACGTGCATACCGACAATGATCATCGTGGCATGGCATCTCGACTCCGACACCGCGCTGATCCAGGCGAGCAATCACATCACGCCACATAGCAATAGTGACAATAGTAAACGCGATAGGTGATTCGGTACCCCCAGTACGGAGCGACCTATCCCACTGTACATTGGGGATTGTCACTCCTTCAAACAGCACCGTGCATGAAGTAGATGAGAGAGGCTCCAATAACGCATACAGTAACCGTGCACTGATCCCAAGGGCCGCCATCGCTCTCGAGACTGTCGGCAGCGCCACAGCATCGAACGCCCGCTCGATGTCACAGCTGAGGAGCCACGCCGTCTGATCCCGCCCCCATGTGGAGGCATGTTGTGCAATACATTTCATGGCCGATGAAATCTCCCAGCAACGTCGTCCGCTGGTAAAACCGTAAACCGCCATATCACTCATGAAGGGTTCCACACATCGTTCCAGTAAAATCGTCACACACGTGAGATACCACTTGGCCAAGGTATTGCCGACAAGCAGGTTCCTTGTTTGTCGCAATGTTTCCAGTTTGCTCGTTTTCGGCATAAGTGTTAGGTATACTTCCTGCCATTCCCTTGGCGTCGGGCGAAGCCCGTTGAATATATCAGAGAAAACCTTACCAATAGAACGCACTGACCTCCACGAAAGAGACTTGAGAAGTTCAACCGAGATGCCGTCGGGCCCACAGGCCCGTCCTGTTCGGAGCCTGCTCCGCGCCTGCAGAATAGTAGAGTATGTAATCGTAAGTGTGTTGTCCGAAGAGGCTGTTGATTGAGATGCATGGGGACCTCGTAGAGCTCTTTTCTTGCCCAGCTCCTCGGAACACGTGAAGCAAGCAAAAGCGAGAGCCAAAAAACTCTAAAAAATCGATCGCATAGAAATAGTTTTGCGGACTTAGCTCGAGAAGCAGAATCTGTTCAGAGCTCTAGATGCTTCAGCCAAACGCCCTTGATGATTCTGTATCGGTTTGTGTGCGTACCACCTCTGTAGCTGTGCTACAGCTAGAGTTAATTAAGTGCAGAATACCGACAGCGCCTCTAAAGAGAACTTGAGAAATACGAATAGTGTTGTGGACCTAGCTCGACTAGCAGAACAAGTTCAGGCCTCTCGATGCAACAGACGCAAGCGCCTGGTGATACTGAATCAGTTTATGTGCGCACCAGCTCTGTAGCTCCTCTGAAGAGTTGAGTACAGAAAACCGGCATGACTGGTGAAGATGACTTTTACGGACCTAGCTCGAGTAGCAGACCGAGTTCAGGCCTCTGGATGCAACAGGCGAACGCGCCTGATCATTCTGAATCGGTTTCTGTAAGTATCAGCTCTGTAGCTCGCAAAATCTCGAGTTAAGTACAGAAAACCGTGAACGCGTGTCAAGATGACTCGGAACGGAGTTGGTTCCAGCAAGTCTTTTGATAGTAATATTGCAGCTACGGACCTGAGAACTTAACTGGCAGACGCGGCATAGACCACTATGAGAATAATACCGATTCTCAAAATAAATTGTCAAATATCTTTCAAATCAAAGCAAAACCGACCGAAGGTTATCACATCTCTTTTGGTCGGGTCGGCCAACTAGCTCCACCCCGCCCGGAATTCCTCTAGCTCATCGATGCCGAAGAGCTCTACGAGGTATTTTTGGACTGCCAACGTGAAGTCGGTTCCTGGCTTCGCTCGGGAGAATTTTTCAACTGAATAAACTAAGAATTTCTGCTGAGGTAACTTCTGTAATGCCAAGCTTCGCTCTGCGCAGATAGCAGCCCAAACGAATTGTTAGAACTGCAAAATGGGCTGAGCCAGGCCGCGGAAGGTATGATCGCGTCCCTTTTCGACATTTCGCCAACTAGCTTCACCCTGTCGCCGAATTCCTCTAGCTCTTCTACCCTGAGAGCTCTACGAGGCACTAGAAGTGCAAGCAGACGCCTGAGAGAAGTAGAAGTGCAAGCAGATAGCTTCTGATGACATGTTCTGCAAAACTGGAAAATTGCATTTTTTGGACTGCCAGCGTGAAGTCGGTCCCTGGCTTCGCTCGGAAGAATTTTTCGACAGAATGAACTAAGATTTTGTGAGGTAACTTCTGTAATGCCAAGCTTCGCTCTGCGCACATAGCAGCCCCAACAAATTGTTAGAACTGCAAAATCGGCTGAGCCAGGCCGCGGAAGTATGATCGCGTCCCTTTTCGACATTTCGCCAACTAGCTCCACCCTGTCGCCGAATTCCTCTAGCTCAGAGCTCTACGAGGCATTAAGACGCAGAGGCCCTCATAACCTTCTACAGGTGCGAAAAATCTGCGTTCTCAAAATGAATTGTCAAATATATTTCAAACTGGGCGCCGGCGGTAAACCGTCAACCTTGGTTACCGCCAGAAGACTCGTAGAGCTTCCTAGCTCGACTTAAGTTGAGAAAACCGGATCTACCAACATTCCGACTTATAGCGAATATTTTTTGACCTCTGAATGCGACAGGCGGGCGCGTCTGATGTCTGCGAATCGACTCCTGTCATTACCAGCCCTGCAGCCCCCCTACAGCCCGAGTTAAGTGCAGAAAACCGACAGCACCTCTCAGGATGACTCGAACAATACAATAGTTTCGCAGACCTAATTCGGGCAGCAGACCGAGTTCCGAGCTCTGGATTCGACAGGCGGACGCGCCTGATGTCTTTAAGTCGATTCTTGTGACGACCAGCACTCTAGCCCCCCTCAGCGCGAGTTGAGTGAAGAAAACCGAGAACACTTCTCAAGATGACTCGACCAATACGAATAGTTTCGCGATTATAGATGCAGCGGGCCAAGTTCAGAGCTCTGGATTCGACAGACAAACGGAACTGATGATTTTGAATCGGTTTCTCTAAATATCAGCTGTGTAGCTGTCCTACAGCTCGAGTTAAGTACAGAAAACCGAGAGTTCCTGTCAAGATGACTCGAATAATACGAATAGGTTTGCGGACCTAGCTCGGCTAGCAGACCGAGTTCGGACCTCTGGATTCAACAGTAGAACGCGCCTAATCATTCCACATCGATTAGCTGTGCTTACCAGCTCTGTAGCTGTCCTAAAGCTCGAGTTATGTTCTGAAAACCGTCACCGCGTATCAAGATAACTCGAAACGGCCGGTCCCGCCCGTGTGCTTTTTGACAGTAAAACTAGCTTAGGGAAGCTCTACGAGTCATATTCGCAAAACCACCCAAAAGTTGTCACATTGTCCGCCTCGGCCGGGTTAGCCAACTAGCTCCAGCCCGCGCCGGAATTCCTCTAGCTCATCGTTGCCGGAGAGCTCTACGAGGTATTACTTTTAAAGCTTCCAGCAACTGGCGCCGGCGGTGAACCGTCAACCTGGTCACCGCCGGGAACCTCGTAGAGCTCCTTGCATCCGTGAGAAAGCTCAGCATCAAAGCCAGAGCTTCTGGGAGCTTTTCTACAAAAACTTTAAGTTGAGATTTTTCGGAGTCAACATGAAGTCGGTTCCTCCAAGTGAACTGGTACTAAAAATGGCTCTAGAGGGCTGAGCTGCTCAGAGAACAAAGTTTATATCTCAATGCTCAGAGTAAAAATCTGCTTTTCTAAAATGAACTGTCAAATATCTTTCAAACTGGGCGCCGGCCGTAAACCGTCAACCTTGGTTACCGCCGGGAGACTCGTAGAGCTTCCTAGCTCGACTTAAGTTGAGAAAACCGACAGCACCTACCAACATTCCGACTCATAGTGAATATTTTCTACCTCTGAATACGACAGGCAGACGCGTCTGATGTCTGCGAATCGACGCCTGTCATTACCAGCCCTGCAGCCCCCCTACAGACAGAGTTCGGAGCTCTGGATTCGACAGGCGGACGCGCCTGATGTCTTCAAATCGATTCCTGTGACCACCAGCACTCTAGCCCCCCTCAGCGCGAGTTGAGTGAAGAAAACTGAGAGCATTTCTCAAGATGACTCGACCAATACGAAAAATTTCGCGATTCTAGATCGGGCAGCAGACCGAGTTCAGAGCTCTGGATTCGACAGACAAACGCAACTGATGATCGTGAATCGGTTTCTGTAAATATCAGCTCTGTAGCTGTCCTACAGCTCGCGTTAAGTACAGAAAACCGAGAGTTCCTGTCAAGATGACTCGAATAATACGAATAGGTTTGCGGACCTAGCTCGGCTAACAGACCGAGTTCAGACCTGTGGATTCAACAGGCGAACGCGCCTAATCATTCTACATCGATTAGCTGTGCTTACCAGCTCTCTAGCTGTCCTACAGCTCGAGTTATGTTCAGAAAATCGTCAGCCCGTATCAAGTTGACTCACAACGGCCAATCCCGCCACAGTGCTTTTCGATAGTAATATTCACCCGATCGAGCTGCGATCAAGATGGCGAGCGGGAATAAGATCGAATATCACGAGAAAAAAATAGAACTCAAACGAATTGTTGAATTTCGAGAACAAATTTTTCAACCGAGCAAAAGTCACCAAAAGTTCCGTCGAGATTTTTCTTGCCAACTAGCTCTCCAGTGCGCCGGAATTACTCCTAAGCTTCCAGCAACTAGCTCAGGGAAGCTCTACGAGTTATTTTTGCAAAACCACCCAAAAGTTGTCACATTGTCCGCCTCGGCCGGGTCGACCAACTGGGCGCCGGCGGTAAAACGTCAACCTTTGTTACCGCCGGGGGACTCGTAGAGCTTCCTGACAGTATATAATGTGGAAAAATGAAAAGAATTTCAGCCCAAGCCAGACCTCTGAAGATAACTCTGGCAAAAAAACGAACAGTTTGGAACCCAGCTCGAGTGTCAAACCGAGTTCAGACCTCTGAATGCAGCAGGCGGACGCGTTTGATGTCTGTGAATCGACTCCTGTTATTACCAGCCTGCAGCCCCCCTACAGCCCGAGTTAAGTGCAGAAACCGACAGCAGCTCTCAGGATGACTTGAATAATACAATAGTTTCGCAGAGCTAGTTCGAGCAGCAGACCGAGTTCCGAGCTCTCGGTTCGACGGACGGACGCGCCTGATGTTTCCAAATCGATTTCTGTGACCAGCAGCACTGCAGCCCTCCCCCAGCACGAGTTAAGTGCAGAAAACCGAGACACTTCTCAAGATGACTCGAACAATACGAATAGTTTCGCGGACCTAGCTCGGGCAGCAGGCCGAGTTCAGAAATCTTGATTGAACAGACGAACGCGCCTGATGATTCCCAATCGATTTCTGTCACTATGAGCTCTGTAACTGCCCTACAGCTCGAGTTAAGTACAGAAAACCGAGAGCGTCTGCTACGATGACTCGAATAATACGAATAGCTTTGCGGACCTACCTCGGCTAGCAGACCGAGTTCAGACCTCTGGATTCAACAGGCGAACGCGCCTGATCATTCTGAATCGATTAGCTGCTTACCAGCTCTGTAGCTGTCCTGAAGCTCGAGTTACCTTGAGAAAACCGACAGCGCGTATCAAGATGACTCGAAACGGCCGATCCCGCCGGAGTGCTTTTTGACAGTAAAAGGTACCCAATCGAGAAGATATCAAGATGGCGAGCGGGAAGAAGATCGAATATCACGCGAAAAGATACTAGAGCTCAAACGAATTGTTCAATTTCGAGAACAAACTTTTCAACCGACCAAAAGTCAGCAAAAGGTCAGTCGAGATTTTTCTGGCCAACTAGCTCTCCAGCGCCCCGGAATTACTCTTAAGCTTCCAGCAATAACTTGCTAAGAGAAGCTCTACGAGTTACTAGCTCCACCCCGCGCCGAAATTCCTCTAGCTCATCGATGCCGAGCTCTACGAGGTATAACTGGGCGCCGGCGGTAAACCGTCAACCTTTGTTACCGCCGGGGGACTCGCAGAGCTTCCTGACAACATATAATGTAGAAAAAAATACACTGATAAAATAGTTTTTCAGCCCAAGCAATTTCAAACCTCTCGGATGCAACAGCCGAACGCCCCCGATGCTTCTGGAGTCTCTTCTGTACGAGCTCTGTAGCTCTCCTACAGCCCGAGTCACGTGCGAAAATCGACAGCACCTCCCAAGATGACTCGAATAATACGAATAGATTGGCAAACCTAGCTCGAGTGTCAGACCGAGTTCAGACCTCTGCATGCGACAAGTGGACGCGTCTGATGTCTGCGAATCGACTCCCGTGATTACCAGCCCAACAGCCCCCCCTACAGCCCGAGTTAAGTGCAGGAAACCGACAGCACCTGTCAGGATGACTCGAACAATGCGAATATTTTCGCAGACCTAGTTCGGGCAGCAGACAGAGTTCGAAGCTCTGGATTCGAAAGGCGGACGCGCCTGATGTCTCCGAATCGATTCTAGTCATTACCAGCCATGCAGCTGCCCTACAGCCCGAGTTAAGTGCAGAGAACCAACAGCATCTCTCAAGATAACTCGAACAATACGAATAGTTTTTGCGATTCTAGATCGGGCTGCAGACCGAGTTCAGAGCTCTGGAGTCAACAGACAAGGGCCACTGATGATTCTGAATCAGATTCTGTACGTATCAGCTCTGTACTGTCCTTTAGCTCGACTTAAGTACAGAAAACCCAGAGCGTCTCTCAAGATAACTCGAATAATACGAATAGGTTTGCGAACCTACCTCGGTTAGCAGACCGAGTTCAGACCTCTGGGTTCAACAGGCGAACGCGCCCGATTATTCTGAATCGATTAGCTGTGCTTACCAGCTCTGTACCTGTCCTGAAGCTCGAGATATCTTGAGAAAACCGTCAGAGCGTGACAAGCTGACCCGAAACGAGCGATCCCGCCGCAGTGCTTTTTGGCAGTAAAAGGTACCCGATCGAGCTGCGGTCAAGATGTCGAGCGGGAATAAGATCGAATATCACGGGAAAAAATACTAGAGCTCAAACGAATGGTTGAATTTCGAGAACCGAATTTTCAACCGACCAAAAGTCATCAAAATGTCCGTCGATATTTTTCTTGCCAACTAGCTCTCCAGCGCCCCGGAACTGGGCGCCGGCGGTAAACCGTCAACCTTCGTTACCGCCGGGGACTCGTAGAGCTTCCTGACAACATATAAGGTCGAAAAAAAAATCCAGTGAATTTCAGCCTAAGCCAGACCTCTCAAGATGACTCTGGCAAAAACGAACAGGTTGGAACCCAGCTCGAGTCTCAAACCGAGTTCAGACCTCTGAATGCGACAGGCGGACGCGTCTGATGTCTGTGAATCGACTCCTGTTATTACCAGCCCTGCAGCCCCCCTACAGCCCGAGTTAAGTGCAGAAACCGACAGCAGCTCTCAGGATGACTTGAATAATACAATAGTTTCGCGGAACTAGTTCGAGCAGCAGACCAAGTTCCGAGCTTTCGGTTCGACAGACGGACGCGCCTGATGTCTCCAAATCGATTTCTGTGACCAGCAGCACTGTAGCCCTCACCCAGCACGAGTTAAGTGCAGAAAACCGAGAGCACTTTTCAAGATGACTCGAACAATACGAATAGGTTCGCGGACCTAGCTCGGGCAGCAGGCCGAGTTCAGAGCTCTCGATTGAACAGACGAACGCGCCTGATGATTCCCAATGGATTTCTGTGACTATGAGCTCTTTAACTGCCCTACAGCTCGAGTTACCTACAGAAAACGAGAGCGTCTGCTACGATGACTCGAATAATACGAATAGGTTTGCGGACCTAGCTCGGCTAGCAGACCGAGTTCAGACCTCTGGATTCAACAGGCGAACGCGCCTAATCATTCTGAATCGATGGCGCCGGCGGTGAACCGTCAACCTGGTCACCGCCGGGAACCTCGTAGAGCTCATTTCACGTGTAATAGTGCTCGGAGTCGGAAGAGAGAGCTTCTGGAAGCATTTCTCGAAAAAAATAAAAAAACATTTTTTCGTTTCGACATGAAGATGGTTCCCCCATTTGTTTTCATAGTAAAAGTGCGCCTAAAGAGCTCATACTGAGACAGAGAGGCCCTCATAGTCGTTTACAGGTGCGAAAAATCTGCTGTCTCTAAATGAATTGTCAAACATCTTTCAAAAAATTGCAAAACCACCCAAAAGTTATCACTTTGTCCTTTCTGGCCGGGTCCACCAACTAGCTTCACCCCGCGCCGGAATTCCTCTAGCTCATCGATGCCGAAGAGCTCTACGAGCCATTAGCTGTGCTTACCAGCTCTATAGCTGTCCTGAAGCTCGAGTTATCTTGAGAAAACCGACAGCGCGTATCAAGATGACTCGAAACGGCCGATCCCGCCGGAGTGCTTTTTGGCAGTGAAAGGTATCCGATCGAGCTGAGATCAAGATGGCGAGCGGGAATAAGATCGAATATCACGGGCAAAAATATTAGAGCTCAAACGAATTGTTGAATTTCGAGAACAAAATTTTCAACCGACCAAAAGTCACCAAAAGGTCCGTCGAGATTTATCTTGCCAACTAGCTCTCCAGCGCCCCGGAATTACTGGAACCGGCGGTAAACCGTCAACCAGGTTTGTTTGTTTGGACTCGCGTTCCCAGCTGGGTGCAGCTGGGCGAGGACCGGTCCCGCAGCAACACACGGGCAGCGCTGAGCAGCGCTTCGGCTGCCGACAGCTCACATTCTGTGACTGTAGCTCCTTCGAGGAGCCACGCGGCCTCGGCCACATCCCTCCAAACGAGGGGCACGGCACTAGAAACAGCAAACTCATGCCCAGCAGGGAAGGGGCCCACGGTTCTCGCGGAAGCGATGCCTATCTCACCGGTTACCGCCGGGGTCCTCGTAGAGCTCTTTTCTCATACGGCGCTCCTCGGTACATATGCATGGAGACTCTCGGGAAGATCCCCAAAACTCGAAAAAACACGTTTTATGTTTTTATCCAAAGACGGTTCCGCCAAGTGTTTTGCAATACTGCCCCTACGGGCATGAGAATTCATTGGCGAACGCGAAATAACCCACTACAGGTGCGAAAAATACCAGTTCTCAAAATGAATGTTCAAATCTTTCATAAAGTTTGTCCAACCGACCCAAAGTTCGCACATTGTCCGTCGGGGCCGGGTCGGCCAACTGGGCGCCGGCGGTAAACCGTCAACCTTTGTTACCGCCGGGGGACTCGTAGAGCTTCCTGACAACATATAATGTAGAAAAAAATTACACACAAAAATAGTTTTTCAACCCAAGCAATTTCAAACCTCTCGGATGCAACAGCCGAACGCCCCTGATGCTTCTGGATTCTCTTCTGTACGAGCTCTGTAGCTCTCCTACAGCCCGAGTTACGTGCGAAAATCGGCAGCACCTCTCAAGAAGACTCGAATAATACGAATAGTTTGGCAAACCTAGCTCGAGTGTCAGACCGAGTTCAGACCTCTGCATGCGACAAGTGGACGCGTCTGATGTCTGCGAATCGATTCCTTTCATTACCAGCCCAACAGCCCCCCTACAGCCCGAGTTAAGTGCAGCAAACCGACAGCACCTGTCAGGATGACTCGAACAATGCGAATATTTTCGCAGACCTAGTTCGGGCAGCAGACAGAGTTCGAAGCTCTAGATTCGAAAGGCGGACGCGCCTGATGTCTCTGAATCGATTCTAGTGATTACCAGCCATGCAGCTGCCCTACAGCCCGAGTTAAGTGCAGAGAACCAACAGCATCTCTCAAGATAACTTGAACAATACGAATAGTTTTTGCGATTCTAGATCGGGCAGCAGACCGAGTTCAGCTCTGAAGTCGAGAGACAAGGGCCAACGATGATTCTGAATCAGATTCTGTACGTATCAGCTCGGTACTGTCCTTCAGCTCGACTTAAGTACAGAAAACTCGGAGCGTCTCTCAAGAGGACTCGAATAATACGAATAGGTTTGCGAACCTAGCTCGGCTAGCAGACCGAGTTCAGACCTCTGGGTTAAACAGGCGAACGCGCCTGATTATTCTGAATCGATTAGCTTACCAGCTCTGTACCTTTCCTGGAGCTCGAGTTATCTTGAGAAAACCGTCAGAGCGTGACAAGCTGACCCGAAACGGGCGATCCCGCCGCAGTGCTTTTTGGCAGTAAAAGGTACCCGATCGAGCTGAGATCAAGATGTCGAGCGGGAATGAGATCTAATATCACGGGAAAAAATACTAGAGCTCTAACGAATGGTTGAATTTCGAGAACCGAATTTTCAACCGACCAAAAATCAAAATGTCCGTCGAGATTTTTCTTGCCAACTAGCTCTCCAGCGCCCCGAAATTACTAGGAGCCGGCGGTAAACGTCAACCAGGTTACCGCCGCGAGCCTCGTAGAGCTCTGTTCTCGCACGCGCTGGTTAGAACACAGGGCAGGAGCTTTCCTGATACGCGAGCTGAAAACTGGAGAAAGTAAGTTTTTTAGTTATCACTGAACGACGGTTCCGCCAAGTGTTTTGATAGTAATACTGTAGCTACGGACCTCAGAATCAATTGGCAGACGCGACGAAACCCACTACAGGTGCGAAAAATACCGGTTCTCAAAACGAATGTTCAAATCTCTCACAAAGTTTGTCCAACCGACCCAAAGTTCGCACATTGTCCGTCGGGGCCGGGTCGGCCAACTAGCTCCAGCCGGCGCCCGAATTCCTCTAGCTCACCAATGCCGAAGAGCTCTACGAGGTACTGAGCGCCGGCAAACCGTCAACCTTTCTTGCCGCCGGGGGACTCGTAGAGCTTCCTGACAGTATATAATGTGGAACAAATTCAAGAGAATTTCAGCCCAAGCCAGACCTCTCAAGATGACTCTGGCAAAAAAAAAAAAAAAAAAAAAAAATGAACCCAGCTCGAGTGTCAAACCGAGTTCAGACCTCTGAATGCGACAGGCAGACGCGTCTGATGTCTGTGAATCGACTCCTGTTATTACCAGCCCTGCAGCCCCCCTACACCCCGAGTTAAGTGCAGAAACCGACAGCAGCTCTCAGGATGACTTGAATAATAAAATAGCTTCGCGGAGCTAGTTCGAGCAGCAGACCGAGTTCCGAGCTCTCGGTTCGACAGACAGACGCGCCTGATGTCTCCGAATCGATTCCTGTGACCAGCAGCACTGTAGCCCTTCCCCAGCACGAGTTAAGTGCAGAAAACCGAGAGCACTTCTCAAGATGACTCGAACAATACGAATAGTTTCGCGGACCTAGCTCGGGCAGCAGGCCGAGTTCAGAGCTCTCGATTGAACAGACGAACGCGCCTGATGATTCCCAATCGATTTCTGTGACTATGAGCTCTGTAACTGCCCTACAGCTCGAAGTACAGGAAACCAAGAGCGTCTGCTACGATGACTCGAATAATATGAACAGGTTTGCGGACCTAGCTCGGCTAGCACACCGAGTTCAGACCTCTGTGTTCAACAGGCGAACGCGCCTAATCATTCTGAATCGATTAGCTGTGCTTATCAGCTCTGTGGCTGTTCTGAAGCTCGAGTTATCTTGAGAAAACCGACAGCGCGTATCAAGATGACTGGCCGATCCCGCCGGAGTACTTTTTGGCAGTAAAAGGTACCCGATCGAGCTGAGATCAAGATGGCGGGCGGGAATAAGATCGAATATCACAGAAAAAATATTAGAGCTCAAACGAATTGTTGAATTTCGAGAACAAAACTGGAATCTGGCGGTAAACAGTCAACCAGGTAACCGCCGGGAGCCTCGTAGAGCTCTGTTCTTGCGCGGCGCTGCTCGGAGCACACGAAAAAGCTCTCAAGCGTGAAGAGAAAGGTTGAAAAATATGTTGTTTCATTTTGGATCTTCGTTTCGTGGACCTAGCTCGAGTGCCAGACCGAGTGCAGACCTCTCGATGCGAGAAAAGAACGCGCCGGATGATACTGAATCGGTTTATATGTGTACCAGCTCTGTAGCTCTTCTAAATCTTGAGTTAAGGGAAACAAGCCGAACTCGCCAACATGACACGTATATAAATAGTTTCGCGGATCTAGCTCAAGTATCAGACCAAGTTCAGACCTCTCGATGGAACAGACGAACGCGCATGATTTTGAATCAATTTCTAAAAGTATCAGTTCTGTAGCTGTCCTAAATCTCGAGTTCGGAAACCGTCAAAGCGTGTCAAGATGACTCGGAACGGCTGATGGTTCCCTCAAGTCTTTCGATAGTAATATTGTGGCTACAGACCTAAAAATTTAACTGGCAGACACGGCATAACGTGCTACAGGTGGGAAAAATACCTGTTCTTTAAACGAACTTTCAAATTTTGCAGAAAGATAGAAAAACCGACCCCAAGTCGTCATATTGTCTCTTTTGGTCGGGTCCGTCAACTCGCTCCACTCTGCGCCCAAATTCCTCTTAGCTCTTGCCGAAGAGCTCTACGAGGTATTTTTAACCGACCAAAAGTCAGCAAAAGGTCCGTCGAGATTTGTCCTGCCAACTAGCTCTCCAGCGCCCCGGAACTGGCGCCGGCGGTGAACTGTCAACCTGGTCACCGCCAGGAACCTCGTAGAGCTCTTCCACTGGTAAGAGTGCTGAGAATCGACACAGAGTCAAAAAGTAGAGATTTTTCGAAAATCTGTATTTTTGTTTTTTTCGATGTTGATATTCGCTCAGTTCCCGGAAGTCAACTCATTCAAAAATACATCGGGAAAGCTCAGCTGCTTTCAGAGAGAAGTTTATATGCCAATGCGACGCGCAAAAATCTGCTTTCTCAAAATAAATGGTCGAATATACTTCAAATTTTCGCAAAACCGACCAAAAGTCACCAATTTGTCCTTTCTGGCCGGGCGGTCCAACTAGCTCCAGCCCGCGCCGGAACTGGGCGCCGGCGGTAAACCGTCAACCTTGGGTACCGCCGGGAGACTCGTAGAGCTTCCTAGCTCGACTTAAGTTGAGGAATCCGACAGCACCTTCCAACATTCCGACTGATAGTGAATATTGTTTGACCTCTGAATGCGACAGGCGGACGCGTCTGATGTCTGCGAATCGACTTCTGTTACCAGCCCTGCAGCCCCCCTACAGCCCGAGTTAAGTGCAGAAAACCGACAGCACCTCTCAAGATGACTCGAACAATACAGTAGTTTCGCAGACCTAATTAAGGCAGCAGACCGAGTTCCGAGCTCTGGATTCGACAGGCGGAAGCGCCTGATGTCTTCAAATCGATCTCTGTGACCATCAGCACTGTAGCCCCCTCAGCGCGAGTTGATTGAAGAAAACCGAGAGCACTTCTCAAGATCACTCGACTAATACGAATAGTTTCGCGATTCTAGATCGGGCAGCAAACCGAGTTCAGAGCTCTGGATTCGACAGAAAACACACAACTGATCATTCTGAATCGGATTCTCTGAATATCAGCTCTGTAGCTGTCCTACAGCTCGAGTTAAGTACAGAAAACCGAGAGTTGCTGTCAAGATGACTCGAACAATACAAATAGATTTGCAGACGTAGCTCGACTAACTGGACGCCGGCGGTAAACCGTCAACCTTGGTTACCGCCGGGAGACTCGTAGAGCTTCCAGCTCGACTGAAGTTGAGAACATTGAGGACCTACCAACATTCCGACTCATAGTAAATATTTTGTGTCCTCTCAATGCGACAGGCGGACGCGTCTGATGTCTGCGAGTCGACTTCTATCATTACCAGCCCTGCAGCCCCCCTACAGATTGCTGTCCCCAGCAGCACTGTAGCCTCCCCCCAGCACGAAATACCGACAGCACTTCTCAGGATGACTCGAACAATACGAATAGTTTTGCGAACCTAGCTCGGGAAGCAGGCCAAGTTCAGTGCTCTCGAGTCACGAAAAAAGGCGCCTGGTTTTTCACAATAGATTTCTGTGACTACGAGCTCTGTAGCTGCCCTACGGCTCGAGTTGAGTACAGAAAACCGAGGGCGCGTATTGAGATGACCCAAATAATACGAATAGGTTTGCGGACCTAGCTCGGCTAGCAGACCGAGTTCAGACCTCTAGATTTAATAGGCGAACGCGCCTAATGATTCTGACTGCGATAGGTGTGCTTGCCAGCTCTGTAGCTGTCTTACAGCTCGAGTTTTAAGACCAGAAAACCGAGAGTTTCTGTCAAGATGACTCGGATAATACAAATAGGTTTGCGAATCTAGCTCGGCTAGCAGACCGAGTTCAGACCTCTGGATTCAACAGGCGAACGCGGCTGATCATTCTGCATGCATTAGCTGTGCTTACCAGCTCTAAAGCTCCCCTAGAGCTCGAGTTATCTTCAGAAAACCGACAGCGCGTATCAAGATGACTCGAAACGGGCGTTCCCGCCAGAGTGCTTTTTGGCCTTCAAAGTGACCCGATCGAGCTGAGATCAAGATGGCGAGCGGGAATAAGATCGAATATCACGGGAAAAATACTAGAGCTCTAACGAATGGTCAAATTTCGAGAATTTCAGAGAACGACTAGTTTTTCAGCCCAAGCGATTATAGACCTCTCAATATGACTCTAAGAAAACAAACGAACAGTTTTCCAATCGAGCTCGAGTATGAAACTGGGCGCCGGCGGTAAACCGTCAACCTTTGTTACCGCCGGGGGACTCGTAGAGCTTCCTGACTCGTAGGGATGTGAAAAAAATCCAAAGAACGACTGGTTTTTCAGCCCAAGCGATGTCAGACCTCTCAAGATGACTCTAACAAAAAAACGAACGACTTCAATAATACAATGGTTTCGTGGACCTAGTTCGAGCAGCAGACCGAGTTCCGAGCTCTAGGTTCGACAGACCGACGCGTCTGATGTCTCAGAATCGATTTCCGTGACCAGCAGTACTCTAGCCCTCCCCAGCACGAGTTAAGTGCGGAATACCGAGAGCACTTCTCAGAATAACTCGAACAATACGAATAGTTTTGCGAACCTAGCTCGGGCAGCAGGCCGAGTACAGAGCTCTCGATTCGACGCACGAACGCGCCTAATGATTCCCAATCGATTTCTGTGACTAGAGCTCGAGTTGAGTACAGAAAACCGAGGGCGTCTGTGAAGATAAGCAAAATGATACGAATATGTTTGCACGCCTAGCTCGGCTAGCAGAACGAGTTCAGACGTCTAGATTCAACAGGCGAACGATTCTGAATGCGATAGGTGTGCTTAACAGCTCTGTAGCTGTCCTCTACCTCGAGTTAAGTACAGAGAACCGAGGGCGCCTATCAGGACAACCCAAATATACCAATAGGTTTGCAGACCTAGCTCAACTAGCAGACCGAGTTCAGACCTCTAGATTCAACAGGCAAACGCGGTTAATGATTCTGAGTGCGATAGGTGTGCTTACCAGCTCTGTAGCTGTCCTGTAGCTCGAGTTAAGTACAGAGAACCGGGGGCGTCTATCAAGATGACCCAAATAATAGCAATAGGTTTGCAGATCTAGCTCGGCTAACAGACCGAGTTCAGACCTCTAGATTGAACAGGCGAACGCGGTTAATGATTCTGAGTGCGATAGATGTGCTTACCAGCTCTGTTGCTGCTCTACAGCTCGAGTTAAGTACAAAATACCGATAACGCGTATCAAGATGACTCGAAACGGTCGTTCCCGCCAGAGTGCTTTTTGGCAGTAAAAGCTACCCGATCGAGCTGAGATCAAGATGGCGAGCGGGAATAAGATCGAATATCACGGGAAAAAATACTAGACCTCTAACGAATGGTCAAATTTCGAGAAGCGAATTTTCAACCGACCAAAAGTGACCAAAAGTTCCGTCGAGATTTTTCTTGCCAACTAGCTCTCCAGCGCTTCGGAATTACTCTAAAGCTTCCAGCAATAACTTGCTAAGGGAAGCTCTACGAGTTACCGAGATCAGACCTCTGAATGCGACAGGCGGGCGCGTCTGA
Organism: Prorocentrum cordatum; assembly: GCA_963575745.1. NCBI lineage: Eukaryota > Dinophyceae > Prorocentrales > Prorocentraceae > Prorocentrum > Prorocentrum cordatum. Next base: position 22,842 of record CAUYUJ010016415.1, on the reverse strand, counting down.
TGTCTGCGGATCGACTGGGCGCCGGCGGTAAACCGTCAACCTTGGTTACCGCCGGGAGACTCGTAGAGCTTCCAGCTCGACTGAAGTTGAGAACACCGAGGACCTACCAACATTCCGACTCATAGTAAATATTTTGTGTCCTCTCAATGCGACAGGCGGACGCGTCTGATGTCTGCGAGTCGACTTCTATCATTAACAGCCCTGCAGTACAGCCCGAGTTGAGTGCAGAAAACTGACAGCACCTCTCAGGATGACTCCAACAATTCAGTAGTTTCGCAGACCTAATTTGGGCAGCAGACGAGTTCCGAGCTCTGGTCTCCGCAGGCGGATGCGCCTGATGTCTCTGAATCGATTGCTGTCCCCAGCAGCACTGTAGCCTCCCCCCAGCACGAAATACCGACAACACTTCTCAAGATGACTCGAACCGTACGAATAGTTTTGCGAACCTAGCTCGGGCAGCAGGCCAAGTTCAGTGCTCTCGAGTCAACGAACAAAGGCGCCTGGTGATTTCCAATAGATTTCTGTGACTACGAGCTCTGTAGCTGCCCTACGGCTCGAGTTAAGTACAGAAAACCGAGGGCGCCTATCAAGATGACCCAAATAATACGAATAGATTGGCGAACCTAGCTCGGCTAGCAGACCGAGTTCAGACTTCTAGATTTAACAGACGAACGCGCCTAATGATTCTGACTGCGATAGGTGTGCTTGCCAGCTCTGTAGCTGTCTTACAGCTCGAGTTAAGACCAGAAAACCGAGAGTTTCTGTCAAGATGACTCGAATAATACGAACAGGTTTCCGGACCTAGCTCGGCTTACAAATCTAGTTCAGACCTCTGAATTCAACAGGCGAACGCGCCTGATCATTCTGCATGCATTAGCTGTGCTCACCAGCTCTGTAGCTGCCCTAAAGCTCGAGTTATGTTCAGAAAACCGACAGCGTGTATCAAGATGACTCGAAACGGGCGTTCCCGCCAGAGTGCTTTTTGGCAGTAAAAGCTACCCGATCGAGCTGAGATCAAGATGGCGGGCGGGAATAAGATCGAATATCACGGGAAAAAATACTAGAGCTCTAACGAATGGTCAAATTTCGAGGACAAAATTTTTAACCGAGCAAAAGTCACCAAAAGTTCCGTCGAGATTTTTCTTGCCAACTAGCTCTCCAGCGCTCCCGAATGGCGCCGGCGGTGAACCGTCAACCTGGTCACCGCCGGGAACCTCGTAGAGCTCCTCTCACTGGTAAGAGTGCAGAGAATCGACACAGAATCAAAAAATGAGATTTTTCGAAAATCTTGAAATTCGATTTTTTTCGATGTTCATATTTGCTCAGTTTCTGGAAGTCAGCTCATGGAAAATTGCATCGAGAGAGCTGAGCTGCTGTTAGAGAGGAGTTTATATGCCAATGCTCGGCGTAAAAATATGCTTTTTCAAAATAAATGGTCAAATATCTTTCAAATTTTCGCAAAACCACCCCAAAGTCATCACATTGTCCGCCTCGGCCGGCCCGGCCAACTAGCTCCACCCCGCGCCGGAATTCCTCTAGCTCATCGATGTCGAAAAGCTCTACGAGGTATTACTCTAAAGCTTCCAGCAATAACTTGCTAAGGGAAGCTCTACGAGTTATTCCTGTGATTACCAGCTCTGCAGCCCTCATACAGCCTGAGTTCAGTGCAGAAAACCGAGAGCACCTCTCAGGATGACTCGAATAATACAACAGTTTCGCGGATCTCGTTCGAGCAGCAAACCGAGTTCCGAGCTCTCGGTTCGTTCGTAAAACCACCCAAAAGTTGCCACATTGTCCGTTCTGGCCGGCTGGGCGAACTAGCTGCACCCCGCGCCGGAATTCCTCTAGCTCATCGATGCCGAAGAGCTCTACGAGGTATTTTTCTTGCCAACTAGCTCTCCAGCGCTTCGGAATTACTTTAAAGCTTCCAGCAATACCTTGCTAAGGGAAGCTCTACGAGTTACAGACCGAGTTCAGACCTCTGGGTTCAACAGACGAACGCGCTTAATTATTTTACATCGATAAGCTGTGCTTACCAGCTCTGTAGCTGTCCCGAAGCTCGAGTTATGTTCAGAAAACCGTTAGCGTGTATCAAGATGACTGAAAACGGCCGATCCCGCCAGAGTGCTTTTCGAGGGTAATTTTTACCCGATCGAGCTAAGATCAAGATGGCAAGCGGGACTAAGATCGAATATCACGGGAAAAAAATATAGAGCTCTAACGAATTGTTCCCGGATAGCTCCTTGGAGAGCTAAGGGTCTCAGAGAAAAAGCCGGAGGTGGGTGGTGAGGGGGACACGCCCACTTCTGCCGGTCCACGATCCTCGCAGCGAGTTGCCGGAGGTTGCAGCGGGTCCGGGAGCGTGGCTTCCTAGCGTTTCCCAATACGCGTGACTCATGGGTGCGCGAAGCGCTTCGGCAGAGCTTCGGCAGAGCTTCGCCAGTGCTCGCAGGCTCCTAGGCAGAGGTGTCGTGGTAGCTGTCACAGAGAACTGCGCGTCGAAAAAGACGCCCTCGCAGGCATCTCCTGCGAGGTTTCCAGCGCTCCACGCATCGTTCCAGGCGGCCCGGCAGAGCTCGCCGTGCGGCGCTTTGGAGCGCTCTGCGCTCCGTGCGCCTTGCCTCGCTATCCGGGTTTTGGACGCTTACAAGTTCCCGGATAGCTCCATGGAGAACTGGGCGCCGACGGTAAACCGTCAACCTTGGTTACCGCCGGGGAACTCGTAGAGCTTCCAAGCTCGACTTAAGTTGAGAAAACCGAGAGCACCTACCAACATTCTGACTCATAGTGAAAATTTTTTGACCTCTGAATGCGACAAGCGGACGCGTCTGATCAGACCGAGTTGAGACCTTTCAATGCGACAGGCGGACGTGTCTGATGTCTGCGAATCGACTCCTGTGATTACCAGCCCTGCAGCCCCCCTACAGCCCGAGTTAAGTGCAGAAAACCGACAGCATCTCTCAGGATGACTCGAATAAAATAATAGTTTCGCAGACCTGTGTCGAGCAGCAGACCAAGTTCTGAGCTCTCGAATCGACCAACGAACGCGCCTGATGTGTGCAAATCGATTTCTATGACCCGCAGCACTGTAGCCCCCCCCCCCCAGCACGAGTTGAGTGCAGAAAATTGAGAGCACTTTTCACGATGATTCGGACAATACGAATAGGTTCGCGAACCTAGCTCGGGCAGCAGGCCGAGTTCCTCTAATAATACGAATAGATTTGCGAACCTAGCTCGGCTAGCAGACCGAGTTCAGACCTCTGGATTCGACAGGCGAACGCGCCTGATGATTCTGAGTGCGATAGGTGTGCTTATCAGCTCTGTAGCTGCCCTGCAGCTCGAACTGGGAACCGGCGGTAAACCGTCAACCTGGTTACCGCCGGGAACCTCGTAGAGCTTTTTTATTGCACGGGGATCGTCGTAGCACATGAAGAAAGCTTCTGGATAGCGAAAGGAAAATGTCGAGAAATCACGTTTTTCTGTATTTATCCAACGTCGGTTCCTGCAAGTCTTTTGATAGTAATATTGCAGCTACGGCCCTGAAAATTTAATTGGCAGACGCGGCATAACCCACTACACGTGAGAAAAATACCGGTTCTCAAAATGAATTGTCAAATATCTTTGAAATTTTCGCAAAACCGACCCAAAGTCATCACATTGTCTCTTTCGGTCGGGTCGGCCAACTAGCTCTACCCTGCGCCGGAATTCCTCTAGCTCATCGATGCCGAAGAGCTCTACGAGGTATTAAGTACAAAATACCGACAACGCGTACTGGCGCCGGCGGTGAACCGTCAACCTGGTCACCGCCGGAAACCTCGTAGAGCTCCTTCTACGGGTAAGAGTGCTCAGAGTCGAAAGAGAGAGCTTCTGGGAGCATTTCTCGAAAAGCGGGAAAATTGATTTTTTCGTGTCGACATGAAGATGGTTGCTCCAAGTGTTTGAATAGTAAAAGAGCGCCTACGTAGCTCATATTAAGACAGAGAGGCCCTCATAGTCGTTTACAGGTGCGAAAAATCTGCTTTCTCAAAATGAATTGTCAAATATATTTCAAAAAATTGCAAAACCACCCAAAAGTTACCACTGGGCGCCGGCGGTAAACCGTCAACCTTTGTTACCGCCGGGGGACTCGTAGAGCTTCCTGACAACATATACTGGCGGAAAAAATGCAGAGAACGAAAAGTTTTTCAGCCCAACTCGAGTATCAGACCGAGTTCAGACTTCTGAATGCGACAGACGGACGCGTCTGATGTCTCCGAATCGATTCCTGCGATTACCCGCCCTGCAGCCTCCCTACAGCCCGAATTAAGTGCAGAACGCCAAGAGTAGCTCTCGAGATGACTGGAAGAATTCGAACAGTTTCGTAATTCTGGATCGCGCAACAGACCGAGTTCAGAGCTCTGGATTCAACAGGCGAACGCGCCTGATGATTCTGAGTGCGGTAGGTGTGCTTACGAGCACTGTAGCTGCCCTACAGCTCGAGTTAAGTAGAAAATACCGACAACGCGTATCAAGTTGACTCGAATAATACGAATAGGTTTGCGGACCTAGCTCGGCTAGCAGACTGAGTTTAGACCTATGGATTCAACAGGCGAACGCGTCTGGTCATTCTGAGTGCGATAGGAGTGCTTACCAGCACTGTAGCTGTCATACAGCTCGAGTTAATGGGAAAGTACCGAGAACGCGTATCAAGTTGACTCGAATAATACAAACAGGTTTGCGGACCTAGCTCGGCTGACAGACCGAGTTCAGACCTCTGGGTTTAACAGGCGAACGCGCCTGATCATTCTGCATGCGTAAGCTGGGCTTACCAGCTCTGTAGCTGCCCTAGAGCTCGAGTTATGTTCAGAAAACCACCAGCGCATATCAAGATGACTCGAAACGGCCGATCCCGCCAGAGTGCTTTTTGCCTTCAAAGTTACCCGATCGAGCTGAGATCAAGATGGAGAGCGGGAATAAGATCGAATATCACGGGAAAAAATACTAGAGCTCTAACGAATTGTCAAATTTCGAGAACGAAATTTTTAACCGAGCAAAAGTCACCAAAAGTTCCGTCGAGATTTTTCTTGCCAACTAGCTCTCCAGCGCGCCGGAATTACTCTTAGCTTCCAGCTATAACTAGCTAAGGGAAGCTCTACGAGTTACTTTGTCCTTTCTGGCCGGGTCGAGCAACTAGCTCCACCCCGCGCCGGAATTCCTCTAGCTCATCGATGCCGAAAAGCTCTACGAGGTACTGGCGCCGGCGGTGAACCGTCAACCTGGTCACCGCCGGGAACCTCGTAGAGCTCATTTCACGCGTAAGAGTGCTCGAAGTCGAAAGAGAGAGCTTCTGGAAGCATTCCTCGAAAAAAAAAAAAAAAAAAAAAAATCGTGTCGATATGAAGATGGTTCCGCCAAGTGTTTTGATAGTAAAAGTGCGCCTACAGAGCTCATACTAAGAGAGAGAGGCCCTCGTGGTTGTTTACAGGTGCGAAAAATCTGCTTTCTCAAAATGAATTGTCAAATATCTTTCAAAAAATTGCAAAACCACCCAAAAGTTAACACTTTGTCCTTTCTCGCCGGGTCGACCAACTGGACGCCGGCGGTAAACCGTCAACCTTGGTTTTTTGCGTCTTTGCTGGGACCATATTGGCCCTGAGGCCGTCAACCTTGGTTACCGCCGGGAGACTCGTAGAGCTTCCAGCTCGACGAAGTTGAGAACACCGAGGACCTACCAACATTCCGACTCATAGTAAATATTTTGTGTCCTCTCAATGCGACAGGCGGACGCGTCTGACGTCTGCGAGTCGACTTCTATCATTACCGGCCCTGCAGCCCCCCTACAGCCCGAGTTAAGTGCAGAAAACTGACAGCACCTCTCAGGATGACTCCAACAATACAGTAGTTTCGCAGACCTAATTCAGGCAGCAGACGAGTTCCGAGCTCTGGTCTCCGCAGGCGGATGCGCCTGATGTCTCTAAATCGATTGCTGTCCCCAGCAGCACTGTAGCCTCCCCCCAGCACGAAATACCGACAGCACTTCTCAGGATGACTCGAACAATACGAATAGTTTTGCGAACCTAGCTCGGGCAGCAGGCCAAGTTCAGTGCTCTCGAGTCAACGAACAAAGGCGCCTGGTGATTTCCAATTGATTTCTGTGAGTACGAGCTCTGTAGCTGCCCTACGGCTCGAGTTGAGTACAGAAAACCGAGGGCACCTATCAAGATGACCCAAATAATACGAATATGTTTGCGGACCTAGCTCGGCTAGCAGACCGAGTTCAGACCTCTGGATTTAACAGGCGAACGCGCCTAATGATTCTGATGCGATAGATGTGCTTGCCAGCTCTGTAGCTGTCTTACAGCTCGAGTTAAGACCAGAAAGCCGAGAGTGTCTGTCAAGATGACTCGAATAATACAAACAGCTTTGCGGACCTAGCTCGGCTGACAGACCGAGTTCAGACCTCTGGGTTCAACAGGCGAACGCGCCTGATCATTCTGCATGCGTTAGCTGTGCTTACCAGCTCTGTAGCTGCCCTAGAGCTCGAGTTATGTTCAGAAAACCGACAGCGCGTATCAAGATGACTCGAAACGGTCGTTCCCGCCACCGTGCTTTTTGGCCTTCAAAGTTACCCGATCGAGCTGAGATCAAGATGTCGAGCGGGGAAAAGATCGAATATCACAGGAAAAAATACTAGAGCTCTAACGAATTGTCAAATTTCGAGAACGAAATTTTCAACCGAGCAAAAGTCACCAAAAGTTCCGTCGAGAATTTTCTGGCCAACTAGCTCTCCAGCGCGCCGGAATTACTCTTAGCTTCCAGCTATAACTAGCTAAGGGAAGCTCTACGAGTTACTAGCTCCACCTCGCGTTGGAATTCCTCTAGCTCATCGATGCCGAAGAGCTCTACGAGGTATGAAGTTGACTCGAATAATACGAATAGGTTTGCGGGCCTAGCTCAGCTAGCAGACTGAGTTCAGACCTATGGATTCGACAGGCGCACGCGCCTGATGATTCTGAGTGCGATAGGTGTGCTTACATCAAGTTCACTCGAATAATACGAATAGGTTTGCGGACCTAGCTCGACTAGCAGACCGAGTTCAGACCTATGGATTCAACAGACGAACGCGCCTCATGATTCTGAGTGCCATAGGTGTGCTTACCAGCACTGTAGCTGCCCTATATCTCGAGTTGAAGAGAAAATGCCGACAACGCGTATCAAGTTGACTCGAATAATACGAATAGGTTTGCGCAGCTAGCTCGGCTAGCAGACTGAGTTCAGACCTATGGCTTCAACAGACGAACGCGCCTGATGATTCTGAGTGCGATAGGTGTGCTTACCAGCACTGTAGCTGCCCTACAGCTCGATTTAAAGAGAAAATATCGACAACGCGTATCAAGTTGACTCGAATAATACGAATAGGTTTGCGGACTTAGCTCGGCTAGCAGACCGAGTTTAGACCTATTGATTCAACAGGCGAACGCGCCTAATCATTCTGAGTGCGATAGCTGTGCTTACCAGCTCTGTGGCTGGTCTACAGCTCGCGTTAAGTACAAAATACCGACAACGCGTGTCAAGATGACTCGAAACAGCCGATCCCGCCAGTGTGCTTTTTGGCCTTCAAAGTTACCCGATCGAGCTGAGAGCAAGATGGCGAGCGGCAATAAGATCGAATATCACGGGAAAAAATACTAGAGCTCTAACGAATGGTCAAATTTCGAGAACATAATTTTGAACCGACCAAAAGTTGTGAAAACTTCAGTTCTTTTTTTTTCGAGCCAACTAGCTCTCCGGCGCGCCGGAATGGGAGCCGGCGGTAAACCGTCAACCAGGTTACCACCGGGAGCCTCAGAGCTTTCTTGCGCGGCGCTGCCTACTACACATTCAGATTTCTGTTTCAAGAGATCGCCAGTTCAGTACAGAAAATGGAGAAGACTCGTCAAAATGACTCGAAGAATACAAATAAGTTTGCGGACCCAGCTCGAGCAGCAGACCGAGTTCAGAGCTGTAAATCAAACAGATGAACGCGCCTCATGATTCCTAATTCGTTCTGTAAGCATCAGCTCTGCAGCTGTCCTTTTTCCCGAGATAAGTACAGAAACCGTTAATGCGCGTCAAGGTGACTCGAAACGGCCGTCGGTTCCAGCAAGTGTTTTGATAGTAATATTGCAGCTACGGACCTGAGAATTTAACTGTCAGTCGCGGCATAACCTACTACACGTGAGAAAAATACCCGTTCTCAAAACGAATTTCAAATTTTGCGCAAACATGGAAGCCGGCGGTAAACCGTCAACCAGGTTACCACCGGGAGCCCCGCAGAGCTTTCTTGCGCAGCGCTGCCCACTGCACATTGAGATTTGGTTTTCAAGATATCGCGAGTTCAGTACAGAAAACGGACAACAATCGTCAAAATGACTCGAAGAATACAAACAAGTTTGCAGACCCAGCTCGAGCAGCGCCAAGTTCAGAGCCGTAGGTCGAACAGATGAGCGCCTCATGATTCTCAACTGGTTTCAAGATGACTCAAACGGCCGTCGGTTCCAGCAAGTGTTTTGATAGTAATATTGCAGCTACGGACCTGGGAATTTAACTGGCAGTCGCAGCTAAACCTACTGCACGTGAGAAAAATGCTCGTTCTCAAAACGAATTCTCAAATTTTGCACAAACATTAGAAACTCGACCGAAAGTTAACACATTGTCTCTTAATGCGCGGTCGGCCAACTAGCTCTACCCTGCGCCCGAATTCCTCTTAGCTCAGCTTCGATGAGCTCTACGAGGTATTACTCTTAGCTTCCAGCTATAACTAGCTAAGGGAAGCTCTACGAGTTATTTTTCTTGCCAACTAGCTCTGGAACGCGCCAGAATTACTCTTAGCTTCCAGCTATAACTAGCAAAGGGAAGCTCTACGAGTTACTAGAGCACACGCCCACCTCCGCCGGTCCACGATTCTCGCAGCAGGTTGCCGGAACCGGCAGCGGGTCCGGGGGCGTGGCTTCCGAGTGTTTCCCACTTGTAAGCGTCCAAAACCCGGATAGCGGAGCGAAGCGCGGAACGCCGCACGGAAACCTCTGCCAGGTTACCACCGGGAGCCTCGTAGAGCTTTCTTGCGCAGCGATGCCCACTACACATTGAGATTTGGTTTCAAGATATCGCGAGTTCAGTACAGAAAACGGACAAAAATCGTCAAAATAACTCGAAGAATACAAACAAGTTTGCAGACCCAGCTCGAGCAGCGGACCAAGTTTAGAGCTGTAGATCGAACAGATGAACGCGCCTCATGATTCTCAACTGGTTTCTGTAAGCATCAGCTCTGCAGCTGTCCTATGTCCCCGAGATAAGTACAGAAACCGCTAATGCGCTTCAAGATGACTCAAAACGGCCGTCGGTTCCAGCAAGTGTTTTGATAGTAATATTGCAGCTACGGACCTGGGAATTTAACTGGCAGTCGCAGCAAAACCTACTACACGTAAGAAAGATGCCCGTTCTCAAAACGAATTTTCAAATTTTGCACAAACATTAGAAACTCGACCGAAAGTTAACACATTGTCTCTTAATGCGCGGTCGGCCAACTAGCTCTACCCTGCGCCCGAACAGGCGCCGGCGGTGAACCGTCAACCTGGTCACCGCCGGGAACCTCGTAGAGCTCCTTTCTCTTAAGAGCGCCCATAATCGAAGTAGAGAAATTCGCAATAGAAATGCTTGAATCTTTAATTTTTAATTTTTTATGATCTGGAGAATTTCTCGGCGGAATGGAAGCCGGCGGTAAACCGTCAACCAGATTACCACCGGGAGCCTCGTAGAGCTTTCTTGCGCAGCGCTGCCCACTACACATTGAGATTTGGTTTTCAAGATATCGCGAGTTCAGTACAGAAAACGGACAACAATCGTCAAAATAACTCGAAGAATACAAACAAGTTTGCAGACTCGAGCAGCGGACCAAGTTCAGAGCTGTAGATCGAACAGATGAACGCGCCTCATGATTCTGAATTGGTTTCTGTAAGCATCAGCTCTGCAGCTGTCCTATCCCGAGATAAGTACAGAAACCGCTAATGCGCTTGAGATGACTCAGAACGGCCGTCGGTTCCAGCAAGTGTTTTGATTGTAATATTGCAGCTACGGACCTGAGAATTTAACTGGCAGTCGCAGCAAAACCTGCTACACGTGAGAAAAATGCCCGTTCTCAAAACGAATTTTCAAATTTTGCACAAACATTAGAAACTCGACCGAAAGTTAACTCATTGTCTCTTAATGCGCGGTCGGCCAACTAGCTCTACCCTGCGCCCGAATTCCTCTTAGCTCAGCTTCGATGAGCTCTACGAGGTATGAGCTGAGAATTCGAGAGGCAACTTCTGTAGGGCAAAGCTTCGTTCTGCGCAATTATTAGCTCAAACGAATGGTTAGAGCTTGAAAATCGGCTGAGCCAGGCCGCGGATGGTATGATTGTGTCTCTTGTCGGAATTTCGTCAACTGGCGCCGCCGGTGAACCGTCAACCTGGTCACCGCCGGGAACCTCGTAGAGCTCCTTTCACGCGAAAGAGTGCTCAGAGTCGAAAGGGAGAGTTTCTGGAAGCATTTCTTAACAAACGAGAATAATTGATTTTTTCGTGTCGACATGAAGATGGTTGCTCCAAGTGTTTTGATAGTAAAAGTGCGCCTACAAAGCTCATACTAAGACAGAGAGACCCTCAAAGCCGTTCACAGGTGCGAAAAATCTGCTTTCTGAAAATAAATGGCCAAATATCTTTCAAAAAATCGCAAAACCACCCAAAAGTTATCACTTTGTCCTTTCTGGCCGGGTCGACCAACTAGCTCCACCCCGCGCCGGAATTCCTCTAGCTCATCGATGCCGAAGAGCTCTACGAGGTACTAGCTCCACCCTGTCGCCGAACTGGGCGCCGGCGGTAAACCGTCAACCTTTCTTACCGCCGGGGGACTCGTAGAGCTTCCTGAAAATATATAATGTGGAAAAGAATTTCAGAGAACGACTAGTTTTTCAGCCCAAGCGATAATAGACCTCTGAAGATGACTCTAACAAAACAAACGAACAGTTTTCCAATCGAGCTCGAGTATGGAACCGAGTTCAGACCTCTGAATGCGACAGACGGGCGCGTCTGATGTCTGCGGATCGATTCCTGTGATTGCCAGCTCTGCAGCCCCCCATACAGCCTGAGTTAAGTGCAGAAAACCAAGAGTACCCTCAGGATGACTCGAATAATACAACAGTTTCGCGGATCTCGTTCGAGCAGCAGACCGAGTTCCGTCGGTTCGACGAACGGACGCGCCTGATGTCTCGAAATCGATTCCTGTGACCAGCAGCACTGTAGCCCCCTCCAGCACGATTCAAGTACAGAAAACCGAGAGCACTTCTCAAGATGACTCGAACAATACCAATAGGTTCTAGCTCGGAGAGCAGGCCGAGTTCAGAGCTCTTGATTCAAGAGACGAGCGCGCCAGATAATTCTCAATCGATTTCTGTGATTATCAGCTCTGTGGCTGCCCTACAGATCGAGTTAAGTACGAAAAACCGAGAGCGTCTGCTACAATGACTCGAATCATACGAATAGGTTTGCGACCCTAGCTCGGCTAGCAGACCGATTTCAGACCTCTGGATCCAACAGGCGAACGCGCCTGATCATTCTGAATGCATTAGCTGTGCTAACGAGCTCTGTAGATGTCCTGAAGCTCGAGTTATCTTGAGAAAACCGACAGCGCGTATCAAGATGACTCGAAACGGCCGTTCCCGCCTGCCTGCTTTTTGGCCTTCAAAGTCACCCGACCGAGCTGAGATCAAGATGGCGAGCGGGAATAAGGTCGAATATCATGGGAAAAAATACTAGAGCTCTAACGAATGGTCAAATTTTGAGAACGAAATTTTCAACCGACCAAAAGTCAGCAAAAGGTCCGTCGAGATTTTTCTTGCCAACTGGCGCCGGCGGTGAACCGTCAACCTGGTCACCGCCGGGAACCTCGTAGAGCTCCTAACACGCGTGAGAGCGTGCACTACCGAAAGAGAGGGCTGGAAGAATTTCTCGGAAATCAAAAAACATGTTTTTTTCATGTCGAGATTAAGTTGGTTTCGCCAAGTGTTTTGATAGTAGAAGTGCATGTACAGAGCTCATATTAAGATACTGAGGCCCTCATAATCGTCTACAGGTGCGAAAAATCTGCTTCCTCAAAATAAATGGTCAACTATCTTTCAAAAAATCGCAAAGCCACCCAAAAGTTATCACATTGTCCGTTCTGGTCGGGTCGACCAACTGGGCGCCGGCGGTAAACCGTCAACCTTTCTTACCGCCGGGGGACTCGTAGAGCTTCCTGACAATATATAATGTGAAAAAGGATTTCAGAGAACGACTAGTTTTTCAGCCCAAGCGATTATAGACCTCTCAAGATGACTCTAACACTGAGAATGACTTAAATAATACAACAGTTTTGCGGATCTCGTTCGAGCAGCAGACCGAGTTCCGAGCTCTCGGTTCGACGAACGGACGCGCCTGATGTCTCGAAATCGGTTCCTGTGAGCAGCACTGTAGCCCGCCCCCAGCACGATTTGAGTACAGGAAACCGAGAGCACTTCTCAAGATGACTCGAACAATACCAATAGGTTCGCGAACCTAGCTCGGGGGGCAGGCCGAGTCAGAGCTCTTGATTCGACAGACAAACGCGCCAGATAATTCTCAATCGATTTCTGTGATTATCAGCTCTGTGGCTGGCCTACAGATCGAGTTAAGTACGAAAAACCGAGAGCGTCTACTACATTGACTCGAATAATACGAATAGGTTTGCGACCCTAGCTCGTCTAGCAGACCGAGTTCAGACCTCTGGATTCAACAGGCGAACGCGCCTGATCATTCTGGATGCATTGGCTGTGCTGACCAGCTCTGTAGGTGGCCTGAAGCTCGAGTTATCTTGAGAAAACCGACAGCGCGTATCAAGATGACTCGAAACGGCCGTTCCCGCCCCCCTGCTTTTTGGCCTTCAAAGTTACCCGATCGAGCTGAGATCAAGATGGCGAGCGGGAATAAGATCGAATATCATGGGAAAAAATACTAGAGCTCTAACGAATGGTCAAATTTCGAGAACAAAATTTTCAACCGACCAAAAGTCAGCAAAAGGTCCGTCGAGATTTTCGTTGCCAACTAGCTCTCCAGCTCCCCGGAATTACTGGGCGCCGGCGGTAAACCGTCAACCTTTGTTACCGCCGGGGGACTCGTAGAGCTTCCTGACAACATATACTGTCGCAAAAAAATGCAGAGAACGAGTAGTTTTTGAGCCCAACTCGAGTATCAGACCGAGTTCAGACCTCTCAATGCGACAGACGGACGCGTCTGATGTCTCCGAATCGATTCCTGTGATTACCCGCCCTGCAGCCTCCCTACAGCCCGAATTGAGTGCAGAACGCCGACAGTAGCTCTCAAGATGGCTTGAAGAATAGGAACAGTTTCGTGATTCTAGATCGCGCAACAGACCGAGTTCAGAGCTCTGGATTCAACAGGCGAACGCGCCTGATGATTCTGAGTGCGGTAGGCGTGCTCACCAGCACTGTAGCTGCCCTACAGCTCGAGTTTAGTAGAAAATACCGACAACGCGTATCAAGTTGACTCGAATAATACAAATAGGTTTGCGGACCTAGCTCGGCTAGCAGACCGAGTTCAGACCTATGGATCCAACAGGCGAACGCGTCTTATCATTCTGAGTGCGATAGGAGTGCTTACCAGCACTGTAGCTGCCCTACAGCTCGAGTTAAGTTGAACATGCCGAAAACGCGTATCAAGTTGACTCGAATAATACAAACAGGTTTGCGGACCTAGCTCGGCTGACAGACCGAGTTCAGACCTCTGGGTTCAACAGGCGAACGCTCCTGATCATTCTGCATGCGTTAGCTGTGCTCACCGGCTCTGTAGCTGCCCTAGAGCTGAGTTATGTTCCGAAAACCGTCAGCGCATATCAAGATGACTCGGAACGGCCAATCCCGCCAGAGTGCTTTTTGGCCTTCAAAGTTACCCCATCGAGCTGAGATCAAGATGGAGAGCGCGAATAAGATCGAATATCACGGGAAAAAATACTAGAGCTCTAACGAAATGTCAAATTTCGAGAACGGAACTGAGCGCCGGCGGTAAACCGTCAACCTTTCTTACCGCCGGGGGACTCGTAGAGCTTCCTGACAATATATACTGTGGGAAAAAACTCCAAAGAATGACTATGTTTTAAGCCCAAGCGATTTCAGACCTCTCAAGATAACGCTAACAAAAAACAAACAGTTTCGCAACCCAGTTCGAGTATCAAACCGAGTTCAGACCTCTGAATGCGACAGGCGGGCGCGTCTGATGTCTGCAAATCCACTCATGCGATTCCCAGCCCTAAAGCCCACCTACAGCCCGAGTTAATGCAGAAAACCGACACTATCGACTCGAATAATATAATAGTGTTGCGAACCTAGTTCGAGCAGCAGACCGAGTTCCGAGCTCTGGAATCGACCAAAAGACGCGCCTGATGTGTGAAAATCGATATATGTGACCTGCAGCACTGTAGCCCTCCCCCAGCACGAGTTCAGTGCAGAAAATTGAGAGCATGTCTCAAAATCATTCGGACAATACGAACAGTTTCGCGAACCTAGCTCGGGCAGCAGGCCGAATTCAGACCTCTCGGTTCAATAGACGAACGCCATTGGTGATTCCCCATCGATGTCTGTGACAATGAGCCCTGTAGCTGCCCTACAGCTCGAGTTAAGTACAGAAAACCGAGAGCGTCTATCAAGATAACTCGAATAATACGAATAGGTTTGCGGACCTAGCTCGGCTAGCAGACCGAGTTCAGACCTCCGGATTCGACAGGCGAACGCGCGTGATGATTCTGAGTGCGATAGGTGTGCTTACCAGCACTGTAGCGACCCTAAAGCTCGAGTCAAGTACAGAAAACCGAGAGTGTCTATCAAGATGACTCGAATAATACAAACAGGTTTGCGGACCTAGCTCGGCTCACAGACCGAGTTCAGACCTCTGGATTCAACAGGCGAACGCGCCTGATCATTCTGCATGCATTAGCTGTGCTTACCAGCTCTGTAGCTGCCCTAGAGCTCGAGTTATGTTCAGAAAACCGTCAGCGCGTATCAAGATGACTCGAAACGGCCGTTCCCGCCACTGTGCTTTTTGGCCTTCAAAGTTACCCGATCGAGCTGAGATCAAGATGGAGAGCGGGAATAAGATCGAATATCACGGGAAAAAATACTAGAGCTCTAACGAATGTCAAATTTCGAGAACGAAACTGGGCGCCGGCGGTAAACCGTCAACCTTTCTTACCGCCGGGGGACTCGTAGAGCTTCCTGACAATATATAATGTGGAACGAATTTCAGAGAACGACCAGTTTTTCAGCCCAAGCGATTATGAACCTCCAAAGATGACTCTAACAAAACAAACAAACAGTTTTCCAATCGAGCTCGAGTATGAAACCGAGTTCAGACCTCTGAATGCGACAGGCGGACGTGTCTCATGTCTGCGGATCGATTTCTGTGATTACCAGCTCTGCAGCCCATACAGTATGAGTTAAGTGCAGAAAACCGAGAGTACCTCTCAGGATGACTCGAATAATACAACAGGTTCGCAGATTTCGTTCGAGCAGCAGACCGAGTTTCGAGCGATCGGTTCGACGAACGGACGCGCCTGATGTCTCGAAATCGATTCCTGTGACCAGCAGAGCTATAGCCCTCCCCCAGCACGATTTATGTACAGAAAACCGAGAGCACTTCTCAAGATGACTCGAACAATACGAATGGGTTCGCGAACCTAGCTCGGGGAGAAGGCCGATTTCAGAGCTCTTGATGCAACAGACGAACGCGCCTGATAATTCTCAATCGATTTCTGTTAGTATGAGCTCTGTGGCTGCCCTATAGATCGAGTTAAGTACGAAAAACCGAGAGCGTCTGCTACAATGACTCGAATAATACGAATAGGTTTGCGACCCTAGCTCGGCTAGCAGACCGAGTTCAGACCTCTGGATTCAACAGGCGAACGCGCCTGATCATTCTGAACGCATTAGCTGTGCTGACCAGCTCTGTAGGTGTCCTGAAGCTCGAGTTATCTTGAGAAAACCGACAGCGCCTATCAAGATGACTCGAAACGGCCGTTCCCGCCTGCCTGCTTTTTGGCCTTCAAAGTTACCCGATCGAGCTGAGATCAAGATGGCGAGCGGGAATAAGATCGAATATCATGGGAAAAAATACTAGAGCTCTAACGAATGGTCAAATTTCGAGAACGAAATTTTCAACCGACCAAAAGTCACCAAAAGGTCCGTCGAGATTTTTCTTGCCAACTAGCTCTGGGACGCGCCGGAATTACTCTTAGCTTCCAGCTATAACTAGCTAAGGGAAGCTCTGAGAACGAAATTTTCAACCGAGCAAAAGTCACCAAAAGTTTCCGTCGAGATTTTTCCTTGCCAACTTAGCTCTGGGGCGCGCCGGAATTACTCTTAGCTTCCAGCAATAACTTGCTAAGGGAAGCTCTACGAGTTACTGGGCGCCGGCGGTAAACCGTCAACCTTTCTTACCGCCGGGGGACTCGTAGAGCTTCCTGACAATATATAATGTGGAACGAATTTCAGAGAACGACCAGTTTTTCAGCCCAAGCGATTATGAACCTCCAAAGATGACTCTAACAAAACAAACAAACAGTTTTCCAATCGAGCTCGAGTATGAAACCGAGTTCAGACCTCTGAATGCGACAGGCGGACGTGTCTCATGTCTGCGGATCGATTTCTGTGATTACCAGCTCTGCAGCCCATACAGTATGAGTTAAGTGCAGAAAACCGAGAGTACCTCTCAGGATGACTCGAATAATACAACAGTTTCGCAGATTTCGTTCGAGCAGCAGACCGAGTTTCGAGCGATCGGTTCGACGAACGGACGCGCCTGATGTCTCGAAATCGATTCCTGTGACCAGCAGAGCTATAGCCCTCCCCCAGCACGATTTATGTACAGAAAACCGAGAGCACTTCTCAAGATGACTCGAACAATACGAATGGGTTCGCGAACCTAGCTCGGGGAGAAGGCCGATTTCAGAGCTCTTGATGCAACAGACGAACGCGCCTGATAATTCTCAATCGATTTCTGTTAGTATGAGCTCTGTGGCTGCCCTATAGATCGAGTTAAGTACGAAAAACCGAGAGCGTCTGCTACAATGACTCGAATAATACGAATAGGTTTGCGACCCTAGCTCGGCTAGCAGACCGAGTTCAGACCTCTGGATTCAACAGGCGAACGCGCCTGATCATTCTGAACGCATTAGCTGTGCTGACCAGCTCTGTAGGTGTTCTGAAGCTCGAGTTATCTTGAGAAAACCGACAGCGCCTATCAAGATGACTCGAAACGGCCGTTCCCGCCTGCCTGCTTTTTGGCCTTCAAAGTTACCCGATCGAGCTGAGATCAAGATGGCGAGCGGGAATAAGATCGAATATCATGGGAAAAAATACTAGAGCTCTAACGAATGGTCAAATTTCGAGAACCAAATTTTCAACCGAGCAAAAGTCATCAAAAGTTCCGTCGAGATTTTTCTCTTGCCAACTGGGCGCCGGCGGTAAACCGTCAACCTTTGTTACCGCCGGGGGACTCGTAGAGCTTCCTGACAACATATAATGTCGAAGAAAATTGTAGAGAACGAATAGTTTTTCAGCCCAACTCGAGCATCAGACCGAGTTCGGACCTCTGAATGCAGCAGACAGAGGCGTCTGATGTCTCCGAATCGATTCCTCTGATTACCCGCCCTGCAGCCCCCCTACAGCCCGAGCTAAGTGCAGAACGCCGACAGTAGCTCTCAAGCTGACTGGAAGAATACGAACAGTTTCGTGATTCTAGATCGCGCAGCAGACCGAGTTCAGAGCTCTGGATTCAACAGGCGAACGCGCCTGATTATTCTGAGTGCGATAGGCGTGCTTACCAGCACTGTAGCTGCCCTACAGCTCGATTTAAGTAGAGAAAACCGACAAAGCGTATCAAGTTGACACGAATAATACGAATAGGTTTGCGGACCTAGCTCGGCTAACAGACCGATTTCAGACCTATGAATTCAACAGGCGAACGCGCCTGATTATTCTGAGTGCGATAGGTGTGCTTACCAGCACTGTAGCTGCCCTACAGCGCGAGTTAAGTAGAAAATACCGACAACGCGTATCAAGTGGACTCGAATAATACGAATAGGTTTGCGGACCTAGCTCGCCTAGCAGACCGAGTTCAGACCTATCGATTCAACAGGCGAACGCGCCTGATTATTCTGAGTGCGATAGGTGTGCTTACCAGCACTGTAGCTGCCCTACAGCTCGAGTTAAGTAGAAAATGCCGACAACGCGTATCAAGCTCACTCGAATAATACGAATAGGTTTGCGGACCTAGCTCGGCTAGCAGACCGAGTTCAGACCTATCAATTCAACAGGCGACCGCGCCTGATCATTCTGCGAGCGATAGGCTTGCTTACCAGCACTGTAGCTGCCCTACAGCTCGAGTTAAGTAGAACATACCGATAGCGCGTATCAAGTTGACTCGAATAATACGAATAGGTTTGCGGACCTAGCTCGGCTAGCAGACCGATTTCAGATCTATGGATTCAACGGGCGAACGCGCCTGGGCTGATTCTGAGTGTGATAGGCTTTGGCTGTCCAGGCTCTGTAGCTGCCCTAGAGCTCGAGTTATGTTCAGAAAACCGTCAGCGCATATCAAGATGACTCAAAACGGCCGTTCCCGCCACAGTGCTTTTCGATAGTAATATTCACCCGATCGAGCTGAGATCAAGATGGCGAGCGGGAATAAGATCGAATATCACGGGAAAAATACTAGAGCTCTAACTTAGAAAAAAAAAAAAAAAAAAAAAATGGGTCGAAATTTTGAGAAGCGAATTTTTCAACCGAGCAAAGTTGTCAAAAGTTCCAAAAGTTTCAGTTCTTTTTTTTGCGGGGCGCAACTAGCTGTGGGGCGCGCCGGAATTAGCTGCTTAGCTTCCAGTCTTATAACTAGCTAAGGAAGCTCTAGGCGAGTTACTAGGCTCTGGGACGCCCGGCATTACTCTTAGCTTCCAGCTTTAACTAGTCTAAATGGGAAGCTCTAGCTGTGGGTGGGCGGCGGCGGGCGGTAAAAAAAAAAAAAACCGTCAACCTTTCTTACCGCCGGGGGACTCGTAGAGCTTCCTGAAAATATAAAGTGTGGGAAAAAACTCCAAAGAACGACTAGTTTTTCAGCCCAAGCGATTCCAGACCTATCAAGATAACGTTAACAAAAACCAAACAGTTTCGCAACCGAGTTCGGGTATCAAACCGAGTTCAGACCTCTGAATGCGACAGGCGGCCGCGTCTGATGTCTGTCAATCCACTCATGTGATTCCCAGCCGTGCAGCCCCCTACAGCCCGAGTTAAGTGCAGAAAACCGACAGTATCGACTCGAATAATAGAATAGTTTTTCCGATCTAGTTCGAGCAGCAGACCGAGTTCCGAGCTCTGGAATCGATCGACAAACACGCCTGATGTGTGCAAATCGATATATGTGACCCACAGCACTGTAGCCGGCCCAAACACGAGTTAAGTGCAGAAGACAGAGAGCACTTCTCAAGATCATTCAACAATACGAATAGTTTCGCAAATCTAGCTCGGGCAGCAGGCCGAGTTCAGAGCTCTTGGTTCAGTAGACGAACGCGACTGATGATTCCCCATCGATGTCTGTGACAATGAGCCCTCTAGCTGCCCTACAGCTCGAGTTAAGTACAGAAAACCGAGAGCGTCTGTCAAGATGACTCGAATAATACGAATAGGTTTGCGGACCTAGCTCGATTAGCAGACCGAGTTCAGACCTCTGGATTGAACAGGCGAACGCGCCTGATGATTCTGAGTGCGATAGCTGTGCTTACCAGCACTGTAGCTGCCCTAGACCTCGAGTTAAGCAGAAAATACCGACAACACATATGAAGTTGACTCGAATAATACGAATAGGTTTGCGGACCTAGCTCGGCTAGCAGACCGAGTTCAGACCTCTGGATTCGACAGGCGAACGCGCCTGATGATTCTGGGTGCGATAGGCGTGCTTACCAGCACTGTAGCTGCCCTACACCTCGAGTTAAGTTGGAAATACCGACAACGCGTATCAAGTTGACTCGAATAATACGAATAGGTTTGCGGACCTAGCTCGAGTAGCAGACCGAGTTCAGACCTCTGGATTGAATAGGCGAACGCGCCTGATGATTCTGAGTGCGATAGCTGTGCTTACCAGCACTGTAGCTGCCCTAGACCTCGAGTTAGCAGAAAATACCGACAACGCTATCAAGTTGACTGTAATAACACGAATAGGTTTGCGACCCTAGCTCGGGTAGCAGACCGAGTTCGGACCTCTGGATTGAATAGGCGGACGCGCCTGATGATTCTGAGTGCGATAGGTGTGCATACAGACACTGTGGCTGCCCTACAGCTCGGGTTAAGTACAAAATACCGACAGCGCATATCAAGTTGACTCGAATAATACGAATAGGTTTGCGGACCTAGCTCGGGTAGCAGACCGAGTTCAGACCTCTGGATTGAACAGGCGAACGCGCCTAATGATTCTGAGTGCGATAGCTGTGCTTACCAGCACTGTAGCTGCCCTACGGCTCGACTTAAGTACAAAATACCGACAGCACGTATCAAGATGACTCGAAATGGCCGTTCCCGCCTGCCTGCTTTTTGGCCTTCAAAGTTACCCGATCGAGCTGAGATCAAGATGGCGAGCGGGAATAAGATCGAATATCACGGGAAAAAATACTAGAGCTCAAACGAATAGTCAAATTTTGAGAACAAGATTTTCAACCGACCAAAAGTCACCAAAAGGTCCGTCGAGATTTTTCTTGCCAACTAGCTCTCCAGCTCCCCGGAATTACTCTTAAGCTTCCAGCTATAACTAGCTAAGGGAAGCTCTACGAGTTACGAGTTATTTTCAACCGAGCAAAAGTCACCAAAAGTTCCGTCGAGATTTTTCTTGCCAACTGGCGCCGGCGGTAAACCGTCAACCTGGTCACCGCCGGGAACCTCGTAGAGCTCCTTACATGTGTTAGAGTGCTCAGTATCGAACGAGAGGGCTTCTGGAAACATTCCTCGAATAAGAGAAAACACGTTTTTTTCATGTCGACATGAAGTTGGTTTCGCCAAGTGTTTTGATAGTAAAAGTGCATGTAGGAAGCTCATATCAAGACGCTGGGGCCCTCATAATCGTCTACAGGTGCGAAAAATCTGCTTTCTCAAAATAAATGGTCAAATATGTTTCAAAAACTCGCAAAACCACCCAAAAGTTATCACATTGTCCGTTCTGGCCGGGTGGGCCAAGTTTCGCAACCCAGTTCGGGTATCAAACCGAGTTCAGACCTCTGAATGCGACAGGCGGCCGCGTCTGATGTCTGCCAATCCACTCATGTGATTCCCAGCCGTGCAGCCCCCCTACAGCCCGAGTTAAGTGCAGAAAACCGACAGTATCGACTCGAATAATAGAATAGTTTTCCCGATCTAGTTCGAGCAGCAGACAGAGTTCCGAGCTCTGGAATCGATCGACAAACACGCCTGATGTGTGCAAATCGATATATGTGACCCGCAGCACTGTAGCCGGCCCAAACACGAGTTAAGTGCAGAAGACAGAGAGCACTTCTCAAGATCATTCAACAAAACGAATAGTTTCGCAAATCTAGCTCGGGCAGCAGGCCGAGTTCAGAGCTCTCGGTTCAGTAGACGAACGCGACTGATGATTCCCCATCGATGTCTGTGACTATGAGCCCTCTAGCTGCCCTACAGCTCGAGTTAAGTACAGAAAACCGAGAGCGTCTGTCAAGATGACTCGAATAATACGAATAGGTTTGCGGACCTAGCTCGGATAGCAGACCGAGTTCAGACCTCTGGATTGAACAGGCGAATGCACCTGATGATTCTGAGTGCAATAGCTGTGCTTACCAGCACTGTAGCTGCCCTAGACCTCGAGTTAAGCAGGAAATACCGACAATACGTATCAAGTTGACTCGAATAATACGAATAGGTTTGCGGACCTAGCTCGGCTAGCAGACCGAGTTCAGACCTCTGGATTCGACAGGCGAACGCGCCTGATGATTCTGGGTGCGATAGGCGTGCTTACCAGCACTGTAGCTGCCCTACACCTCGATTTAAGTAGGAAATACCGACAACGCGTATCAAGTTGACTCGAATAATACGAATAGGTTTGCGGACCTAGCTCGGGTAGCAGACCGAGTTCAGACCTCTGGATTGAACAGGCGAACGCGCCTGATGATTCTGAGTGCGATAGCTGTGCTTACCAGCACTGTAGCTGCCCTAGAACTCGAGTTAGCAGAAAATACCGACAACGCTATCAAGTTGACTGGAATAACACGAATAGGTTTGCGACCCTAGCTCGGGTAGCAGACCGAGTTCGGACCTCTGGATTGAATATGCGGACGCGCCTGATGATTCTGAGTGCGATAGGTGTGCTTACAGACACTGTGGCTGCCCTACAGCTCGGGTTAAGTACAAAATACCGACAGCGCATATCAAGTTGACTCGAATAATACGAATAGGTTTACGTACCTAGCTCGGGTAGCAGACCGAGTTCAGACCTCTGGATTGAACAGGCGAACGCGCCTAATGATTCTGAGTGCGATAGTTGTGCTTACCAGCACTGTAGCTGTCCTACAGCTCGACTTAAGTACAAAATACCGACAGCACGTATCAAGATGACTCGAAATGGCCGTTCCCGCCTGCCTGCTTTTTGGCCTTCAAAGTTACCCGATCGAGCTGAGATCAAGATGGAGGGCGGGAATAAGATCGAATATCATGGGAAAAAATACTAGAGCTCTAACGAATTGTCAAATTTTCAGAACAAAATTTTCAAC